>AWOL01S0001015.1:41688-79944 GCA_000715115.1 Nicotiana otophora | reverse complement strand
CAACAACAACAACAACAACAACCCAGTAGAATCCCATTAATGGGGTCTGGGGAGGGTAGTATGTACGCAGACCTTACCCCTACCCCGAAGGAGTAGAGAGGCTGTTTCCGAAAGACCCTCGGCTTAAAAAAAAGCAATACCATGGAATTCATAATAAAGATGCAAAGCAAAGGGAGAGGGTAGATAAAGGGAAGGGAGACAATATTAGTACCGCCACAACAATCATAAGAAAGATAAGAGCACAGTAAAATTCAGAGGAAGGATGAACCAAAATCCATAAAATTCAGACAAGCATTTATAAGCAAAATAAACCAAAATCCATAAGTTGGTCACCTTCAAAAGTATCAATCCCTCCGTTTCAATTTATGTGACGTAGTTTGACTCGGCACGGAGTTTAAGAGAAAAGAGAAGAAATTTGGAACTTGTGGTCTTAAGCTTAAAGGGTAAAAGCTTTGTGGGGCCATACATTTGTGTGACTATAAAGCTTCTCATTAAGAGTAAAATGGGTAAAATGTTTCCAAATATAGAAATGTGTTATTCTTTTTGGAATGGACTAACAAGGAAAATATGTCACATAAATTGAAAAAAGGTAGTACTTTTTTTGATAAAGCCCTTCAAAAGTATTATTTTATCCCCAACGCTTGATAGAACAAAACCTAAAACTCCCTCTCCAATCCATTTCCATTGTTGATCTTTTTCCATGTAATGATACTTTTATGTTTATATTTTTTGTAAATAGCTTTAAGAGCATTTCAATCATCTTAATAAAATAGTGCGAACTTTTTTACCGAACACATTAATTGCTTATTATTAACTTCAGCACTTCTATCCAAACATGTAATTACTTATTTATAGATTCAGGTTCACCACTTAAAAAGTGCTTTTCGGCACTTGATGCTCTTCAGCTACTTTTAATCAGCTACGCCAAACGTGCTCAAGTAAATAGCGTATAGAGTAGGTATGCCACTAGGACGTAACAATGAGAGTTGTCTTGGGATCCTATATTATTTATCCAGTCAAAATGTTATTATGAGATTAATGTTGGCAGCACGACCCACCACCAACAACAAAAGCCCCATTACTCTAGTTTACTTTGGTGCCTTTCTGCTTGCAACATTTTTTCCATGACTTTGTAGTCCATTTTAATTTATATTTCTCTATCAATATATGCCAGCAAGTTCTCATGTAATTTATATCTTAGACTAAAGGGACTCGATGAACACTTTTATGAACACTATAAAGACAGGATGTAACAATTTTGACTTAGTTATTCTGTGTTAGTACCTAACACTGGTATAAGAAAACGACACTATTTCTTTGATAATGATTTTATGATTTACATCAAAAACGCATGAAAAGAATAGTCGTACAATACTCATTACATACTTCTACCAGAAAACCATGAGGATGGCACGTAATCCTTTAGTAATGCATTAGGTTTGACAACAAAAATGTAGAATGTAGAAAATAATTAATGTACAAGTTACCATAAGAAAACAGCTGACACATAATAATGCTGACCAGTTGTATAAGGGAGAATCAGAACTTCTATTTTGCCAACAGTTCATCTGAAAGCTTCTCATTGGGTTTGGAAACAACATGGCCTATGTAACATATATTTTAAGCTTGCATATGCTTCCCTATGGAAAGCCTGCTAAGTTTTGACTTTTGACAGTTCTGAATAAATGCAGAAGTATGAAAGTATACCTGTTGGTTATAACTATCTGTCAGAGTTGAATTTTCAGCAGCTAGAGACTCTGCTAGAGCTCGTGAAGCCTCAAGAGCGCGTTGTAAGGAGAACTTCTCTTGTGTTAAATCTTCAATATGCTGTAGAAAATAAGCATAGAGCATGTTACTGTTTACCACTGCAGATCCTATACAAAATCCTATATCCGGATAAATATGGGTCACGCATGTCCCTGTCTTTTTCTTGCCATAGGCTGTCCCGCCCCTCAATAGAAACGGAAGATGCCAATTCTTGATTTTGGATATTATCTGAATGATGAAGTTCAAGTGTCCTTTAATTATTAGTATACACCAGAAATACCTATTCTATCTTTTTCTTTTAGCTCCATCAACCCTGGATATGTACAAATGCATGGCATCATTCTTTTATTGGAACAAGAAAAATAAACAAATGCATGAGACCTTCAAAAATCTTGACAGTATTATTTGAATGAAGCAACAAGGTGTGTGTTTATTACTCATATCCGTTCACTGCAGGAAAAAACTCTTTTAGCTTAATAAATGCACAGGACATTCTGTAGTTCACAATTAAAGAAAAGAAACATGATTGGGCAGTGTTCAGTTCGCATCAAATTACCTTTCAGCACATTCAACATACCGACATTATTTCTCTTTTTCCAGCTTAAATTGTATATGCACATATGTAAATATGTATGTGTGTGTGTGTGTGTGTATTAATAACCGACAAAACCGTAGGCTCCGGTTACAAAAGTCAGTAGATAATGGGGCATCGCTCCTTCAAGGCTTCAACCGTCTCCACATGAATACCAAACCTGGTTCCCCAGCAGGATTTGAAGTTGCTACTCGCCTACCATATATATTACAAGGTGCAAATTAAATAAAGCTCTGGCTAATGAATCTCTTAAAGTGGATGGCATTATTTCCACATGTTAGACAGTGTACACTATTTTAGAACCTTCACTAGCACCAGTGTTGTCAAAGGCGCGCTTAAAGCGCGCTTAAGCCCTAAAGCGAGGCTCAGAACATGTTGAGCACTGCGCCTCGCTTTGCGGATGCTTCAGTGTTGCATCAAAGATCTAAGGCATACTTTCCTTGCCAATGAGTGTAATCCTGAAAATGCGACACTGAACAATTGATATTTCACTTTATCGTTATTTTTTCTTCAATTTTTTTGTCCACGTATTTGTTATTCTTGCTTATAATTATTGGTCTTGGACTACATATACATATTTTTACTTCTTAATCCAGTTGCGCCTTTTTTCATTAAAGCCCACGCTTTATTTGCGCTTAAAGCCCCAACCAGCCTTAGAGCTTTTTTGCGCTTTTCGCCTTTGATAACACTGACCAACACTTAATATCTTCTATTTTGATAGAGATCATATGTTTATTACTCATTTACTCCAAAAGAAAACCTTGAGAATAAGGTATATTGTTCTTCAGTTTTTCATAAATATAAATAAATAAATAAATAAATAAATAAAAAGCACCAGACATCATTCTTTTTTCTTTCTTTTGTCAAAGTATTTTCACGCTACCTAATTGATCTAACATGCTCTTAGACAAAACACAACTCTATGTTAGTATGCCCTATATTAGCAGTTCATCTAAAATTGTACCAAGATCTGTTGTTATGAGTAGAGTTTCTACATCCTAGTTTACACCCATTGTGGCTAACAACTTGAATTTCATGAAATTGCTATTTTTGACAGCGGGCCTGAAACAACGAAATAGTTAGTTTTCCCAGTCAACTGAGTAGGAGACTCTAAATCTTGTGCCTATCAATTGCCCATTATTTGAACCAATTCATGGTACTTAGGAAATTTTGGTAGCTGAATATGCAATCTGCTTTATGAGAAGCATCACATTGTTGGTGACTGGACAGCATTTGTTTCCGGCCCAATGTTCTCACTAAAGTGGGCAATAAGAATATATGCCAACCCAAAAGCCAGGAAGTAAGGAGCAATTTGAGCTTCTGTAGGTAAATGGTATTCAACAATTGTAGACCTACTATGTAAAACAGGGAAAATTGTATAATAACCTGTTCTAAAGCAGCAAAATCTTCATTTTGCTTTTGTGAGTAAAATGAATGTCTACTGTCCATGTTTCCCACATCTTTCTCAACAGCATGCTTGTATGGATCCACCCCATTACCAGTAATTTTTGAAGGATTTGTCAAGTTCTCAGAATTTGATGAACCCAGACTGTCCTTAGGGTGAACCAAGTCATATGTGTCTGTAGCGAATGATCCTATTGAGGGAAGGGATGCAGCAGAAACTTTTGAAATGTTGATGGAATCAAGGAAAGATGGAGATCTCCTCCCAGTTGCCCCAGTTGTGGGCGGAGACATCTGTGAGTAACTAGAAGAACTTCTAGCATCAAAACTAAAACCATCATACTTGGAGTCCGACGCCCAAGGAGAAGTTTTAGTCAAGTCAATATCGGAGCCGCTTAACTGACTGTATCCTTTATCAGGCACCACAAAATTACTAGATCCCACAGCAACATCATTTCGCCCAACTTCAGGATAAAATTTTGTGACACTGGTAGCACGAAGCATGTAATCTACCAAAAAAGGGGATATAGATATCAGATTGTGCACCATCAATGCGGCAAAGTAAATAGTGCACTACACTAATCGGTTCGCTGGGTCAAAGAAACCATAGAAGAATGGAGAAAAGGAGATAAAGAAATTATGGAAACAAAGGTCCTTCAGGTGCAGAACAGATACATTATAACCAAGAAAATTACCACCATATGAAGAGGAACTCATGCCACTAGTCCAGCGATCTGTATAACTTGGCTTGTCTTGATGAGAACCAAATGAATTTGAAGGTGAGACATTTTCTGGAAAAGCATGATAAGTACCATCATTAGTTACAGAATGATCCTTTGCATGATTCTCCTCCGATATGCTTTTACCCAGATCATCATAAGTGAACTGACTTAAAATTCTGTCATTGGGGGACGATGACGGAAATATGGCTGTAGAGTGATTAGTCGTAAATCCGAATGGAAGACCTTCTAAGGCCCCATCATTCTCCCTCTTCTCAGTGGAGTCATAAGTATCACTAACTCTTTCAGAAACCTTAAGATTCTCATCACTTTTAGACCCTTTATCTTCTAAATGAGATAACGCTGAGATGGAAGAACCAAAATCATAACTGTTGGCACGAACAGCAGAAGTTAGAACAGCATCATCGTTGTACTTGTACAAACTAGCCGTAGCACCAGCATTAGCATCTTGGCGAAAAATTGAATCAGACTTCTGGGTAATATCAGGCTTCGCTAAATCATGCTTAGCATGTACTTCAGAAGGTTCTAGAACAGATCTGTCAACAGTATCAGATGTACCAGCTCCACTGGAGTCCTTAATTCTAGAGTGTTCATTTCCCGAAGATTGATTCTCTACGCCTCCATCAGAAGCAAGCTGTTGACTATTTGGAGTCGACTTTTTAGCCTTCTCTGCTGCTCTCTTCTTGCGAAACTCCTCTAGCTGCAAATGATACAGTTGCAAAAGTATCAGATAAATAAGAATTGCACCAAATTCTATAAAGACCAAACGCAGGTGATGTTCAGAACATAGACAAGGCAATAGCAATTTAGTGAAGTCGAAACAATAGAAAAAAAGGGAGCAGCCAACAACCTCTTTTAATACGAAAGAAGATTAATCTAGATGTTGGTATGATGATAACCATAATTTTAGCAGGATGCCACAGCTTGTGGGACAACACCAACTCATATTTTTTTGCAGTTCTTGATGTCACAAGTATTTAAATTGTTAAACAACGGCAAAGTGTAAAACAGATTAACATTTTGAAAGATGGCGTCCGGAGCTTTTAAGGCGCGGTCTTTCAGAAGATATCTGCACCAATGTGCTTTCGAAAGACATCAGCACCGATGTCGTAGCATAGGACACCAAAACCTGGTTGCAGAAGAGGAAGAGAACACGTACCCCACCCAAAACCAGTCAGCCAACATATTAGAATCTTTGTACTGACGAAAGACAATTCTTTTACGAGTATACACCCTGTAACTACTGCCTTAATAGAAGATGTTCTGAAATCAATAGTACCAGTTATGCAGTATTGTCAGCTATAGGGATAAGCAAAAAAGAAAAAAAACAGCTATCTCAACACAGCTAATGTTCACTTCTACCTGAAAGATCAGATTGATCAGCGCTGATGCTTCACATAAGGCTCAAAGGTTTTCTATCATCTAAATCAATCCCTGACCAGCTTTACTTGGTTATATATTTCCGAGTATCAAATCTTTGTATAACAAAAGTCTTTGAAAAAGTATCACCCATCAGATTCATTTCATGCTAGTTTCGTTCAAGTATTGTGACTTATAAGCTCTGCCCTTATAAAAGATGATCCTTTTTTTTTTTTTGATAAGGAAAGAATGCCCTTAATCCTTATGGAAGATGATCTAGGCAATGATATCTTTCACTGCCAGCCTCACTCGAGTAGAACTGTCTATAACAGTTTGAAAATCTAGAATTTATCCAACCAACAAAAAGCACCTTCTCAAGCTACAACCTCAAATCTTAGTCTTGATGTGTTTTAACTTCATACATGATAATTGAAATTGCACCATTTTCACAAATCAAAAGCCATGTCGCAATCCTTGTTTATGGATGATAAAGGATAAATAGACAATGCACCTAAAATTTCCCGTTACAGTACGAGTTACGGGTTCAACTGAGCTTCTAAATATGTAATATTAAATTTCTAACTCAGTAACTCAAATGCTTAGTGGATTCAATGACAACCCAAACCCATAAAGTTTAAATCCTGGATCTGACTCGTGTGTCACGTTCTTGAAAAGGGAGTCCATAAACTTCAACTAGGTGATAACAATTCAAAGGTACTTATGATAATTCAAAATAAGAGATTTCTTTACCACACTCCAACTTGTAACCAATCAGAAGTAGAATATGATTCAATATAAACCTTCTCCACGAATAGAATTCAGCTCATTATTATTATCTACAAATTAAACATTAATTTGCAAACGATCAAGTAAATTAAGTAATCCTACAACCTTAAAAAGTAAATCCCTAAACCAAACCAAAGCATCTCTTTTCTAAGATTCAAAAAAAAAAAAAACTCAAATACCTTCTTTTTCCCAGCTTGCAAATGCTCTTGCTTTTTTAGCACCTGAGCTGACGCCATTCAAAACCGCAGAAAAATCAAAACTTTCCTCTTAAATCCTTGTCCCAAAACCCTAATTAAAAAAATTAACTCCAGATTCTCTTATAACAAAACAGGTCAATCAAATCTACATTTCATTTCATATACAAGAAATAATTGTGAGTAATAACAACAAATTCAATTCTCAATTTCGGGGTAAATGGATAAAAATTCGAGTAGTTGAGGGGCCAAAATTTGGAATTTTGAAAATGATGAAGAAAAAAACCTAAATTTGATTCAGAATAAGGGCTCTGATGGGATCGAAGAAGAAGAAGAGAAAGTTAAAGAAAAAGAAAAGGCTCTTTTCAAATGTTTTTCTATTTTTTTCTTTTTCTGTAGATTTGCAGCTCTTAAATTTCTGTTATTTTGCTTTTTTAGTGTTTCTTTTTTTTCTTTTTTTGTTATGACGTTAATTATTTGTTTTACCCACCAGCAGTTACAGATATGACGTTGCAGCAAGGTTTTATAGTCGGACACGTGTACTTTTGATGGCACGTGACACACCTGCAACAATGATTAAGTCAATAAAAAATGAATAACTTTTCTTAATTTTGTTGAACTTTTTAATTTAGAAAATGACATTACAGCTCTTAGGTTTTAAGTTTTAGATAGACCTTATGAAAAATAATTTATGACTTGTTGTACCTTTTCAAAAAATTTATTATCGGAATATGATACAAGTCCAAATTCAGTAAAATGTATATTTAATAGTTCATATATTAGATTCTAATTAGTTTGGAAATGAAGAATATTTGTTATTATTTTGTCCAAAATTGGTAACTTTTCGTAGTAACTGTGGGTGCAAAAATGATGTTAGATGAAAGATTATGGTAATAACGCAACAATATATTGATTTGGTGCTCAATTACATTAATAGTAATATATTCTAGTCAATCTTGCTAGACGTAATGATAAAATTATTATATTAGGGAAACCCAATTATTGTAGCTCGGATAAAAAGGCAGAAAAGTAACTCCATTGTAAATTTAATCACAAAATAAAGTAAAATGAATATAAAAGTCATCGTTACTGGATTACTTCATAATATGTGGCCTATGTAAATTTTTATTTTTACTGAGAGGTTTAAAGCTCGACATATGAACACCACTTTGGTCAGCACTTTTTCTGAATTACAGGTCGTCATTCAAAACTTCATATGTTATTTATATTGGTTGTCGTCCTATTAGTTCGCTAGTTCTTTATTCACAATACGTTCAATGAATACTTCATTGGAACAAAAAATACGAAAAAAAAAGAAGACAAGTTGTAACTCTTTTCAGTATCACTTTGGTGTAACGCCTTTACACACTCAAATGCCATTATTCACGCTTCTTTCTTAAGTAGTAACTGAAACGATCTATCGAAGAATTAACTTAAGTAGTAGACACACAATCGTTATATATATAATTTATGTATAATATATGTAGAATTATATATTATCAATGTAAAATATATACATACCGACTAAAAAAAGTAAACAGTTAATTCATCAGGCTATTTATGTAAAGATCCCGAAAGTATTGCCATTGGTCAGATGGGCCCAATTATGTTACTGATGGGCTATGTTGCATCTATATGGGGGCTTTTGCACTATATCCAGTTTTGGGATCACAATTGAACCTATACCCACTTTGCAAAAAGTTTACAAGTATACCCACTTTACGATCAACTTCAGACTTAGCGGGTCTAAAGTTAAAAAAAATCAGTCTGAAATGAAAAAATTGCACTTCAAATGCACTTAAGGCCGAAAAGTCTGAAGTGCAACAAACGTTTTCATTCACTTAAGGCCAATAAGTTTGAAGTGAAATTTTGCACTTCAGATGCACTTAAGGCCAAATAGGTCTAAAGTGTGACCAATGGTTTCATGCACTTAAGGCCAGTAAGTCTGAAGTGAAAATTGCACTTCAGATGCACTCAAGGCCAAAAGGTCTGAAGTGCAACAAACGTTTTGCTACATTTAAGGCCAATAAGTCTGAAGTAAAAAATTACAATTCAGATGCACTTAAGGCCAAAAGGTCTGAAGTGCAACAAATGTTTTGCTACACTTAAGGCCAATAAGTCTGAAGTGAAAAATTACACTTCAGATGCACTTAAGGCCAAAAGGTCTGAAGTGCAACAAATGTTTTGCTACACTTAAGGCCAATAAGTCTGAAGTGAAAAATTACACTTCAGATGCACTTAAGGCCAAAAGGTCTGAAGTGCAACAAATGTTTTGCTACACTTAAGGCCAATAAGTCTGAAGTGAAAAATTACACTTCAGATGCACTTAAGGCCAAAAGGTCTGAAGTGCAACAAATGTTTTGCTACACTTAAGGCCAATAAGTCTGAAGTGAAAAATTACACTTCAGATGCACTTAAGGCCAAAAGGTCTGAAGTGCAACAAATGTTTTGCTACACTTAAGGCCAATAAGTCTGAAGTGAAAAATTACACTTCAGATGCACTTAAGGCCAAAAGGTCTGAAGTGCAACAAATGTTTTGCTACACTTAAGGCCAATAAGTCTGAAGTGAAAAATTACACTTCAGATGCACTTAAGGCCAAAAGGTCTGAAGTGCAACCAATGTTAAGTGCAAATTGCCCAGAAACAGAAATTTGTTCTTCGAATTATAACAATCCAATATACGATTTAATACCTAAATCTAATCCAAATGAGCTAAAATTTGAAACATAACCTCCAAATATCATCGGGAACGAACCCCAATAATCAGTTTATCAAAACAACAATAAATCTAATGAGCCGATTTTGCAATTACGAAAAAGAAGAAGAAGAAACCCTAAGCAATAGTAAAAAATAAAACGTCATAACAGTTCACAACTGTAAATCATCATAAACTATCTTAAAATATGTTCACAAACACCATATAAAATCACTGTCACCCGAAGAAGAAGAAGAAGAAGAAGAAGACAAAGGAGGAGGAGAAATAAGCTTGAAATTGTTTAAAAAATGGGTACAAATTAAAACTTTTTTAAAAAGTAAATATAGATTAAATGGGGACGGCCAAATAGGGCGCCCATGTAATTGTTTTGATCTTATATGGGTTTGGGTCAACTAGCTCATAATGGAGAAAAGAATTGCACCACGTAATCTTTTTTGAGGCTGCACTCCTTCAAATTTGCCTCTTTTATTTATTTTTACAAATATAGCCTCTCACTTTAGATTAGATTCCCTTCTTCTTTGAACACCACAAATAAACTAGTCGTGTCTTCTGGGAACAACCATTATTGTGAAAGCTTTTTTTCTTCAACAAATGAGTAAGATCTCTTAAACGCTAACATATATAAAGATTGGAGCCAGAATTTTAACCTTAAGGTTCTGAGTTTTAAAACACGACTTTAAGTATAAATGACTTGGTTCTAAATTTAATAGTTTTATATATTTAATAAATTTCTCAACACAAAATATACTATTAAACAAAAACTATTAGGTTCGACTGAATTCATAGCTTTGACTTCTGGCATATCCCTTTCACCTGAATGGTCTTATCATATCTAAAATGACCTCGACCTATTTCAATATTCCAACTATCATTTTCGGAATGCAAAAATACATGAAAAAGTATATAAGAAACAAGATATATTCATTACTGAAGAGATCGATGAAAATACATCAGACCTTAATCATCACCACTTAGTTATCAAATCTGTATATGGCACAAAAAAGATGTCATATGATAAATAAATCCCATCTTCCCTGGCACTGTAGTCACACTCCGATATTATTTGTGAAGCTTTATTTCTGCAAGAATATCCTTTAAACACATCAATAGATACATTCTTTGAACCCCACCTAAAGTGACAAAAATACAAAGTTCTTCCAAAAATATTTCTTTTGAATGTAAAGCTAAATGTCTCTTGCATTTGAAGTGTGTGAAATCAAAAATCATCATCTTTTGATGCACAATGAATTACCAAAGGAGGGCCATTGGGTAAGGAATTTGTAATATTTACTACACTTTTTGGTAAGCCCCAAGAAGATTTATTATTTGTTGGGAGGTTATAGGCATTTAAGCTTGGTATAATGTAAAATGACAAGATAATGGAGAATAAAATAACACTAATGACTGAGGAAAAACTCATATTGAAAGGATAAAGTTTGGTGATTGGAATGACAATTGATCTAATTTTATACCAAGGGAAAAGAGGGTAAGACAGTAATTTAAATAATTCAACAGTCAATACAAAGATCTTTTATGAAAGTTTAACTAATGAAATTTCCATTTAAAAGAAGTTTTAAAAAATGAATTTATTATAGCATGTTGATACGAGGATTGGAAATTTATTAACCAGTTCATTTTTGAAGTATAGATTTCTTACCTAAATTGCAGAGAGATTAACAACCCAAGTGGTAAATTATTGAACATTTTTTTGTAATTTAGGTAGTTTCTTAACCAAGTGTCCTAGGATGGCTAAGTATTACTATATGCTATGTCGTGGTAAGCTAAATTTTTATTGTTATATAGGAAAAATGAATTCATATTTTAAATATAGGAAACTTATTAAATTCATTGTGTGAATACATGAAAATGGAAAATTCCTGGTCGCTTATAAGAGAAGAGCTATTTATGAAATTCTTATGATTAAAAACTATAACTCATTACTGCGTCATTTGCCGAAATAATCAAGTTATATAACACTGAAAAGTGTTCAAATTAGTAATTACCCTTATACATTACAAAAAAGAAAAAAACTAGGATTAGCTACGAATTTCGTCGCTAAATCGCTTGTACCTAACACTTTTTTTTAAAATTATCGGTCACTAATCCGCCGCTAAATATGATTAGCGACAGATTTTTCTGTTTAGCTACATAATTTGTCCGTCGCTACTTCCTGTAGTGATTGGTATAATTAACATGTTATAATATACAAATTATTTTCAAGTTATCGGATTTTGACTTGCTATAAGTAATTATCTGGTATAATAAATTAACTCAACTTGATAACATAATTTAAACTCATAAAAAAGATATTAAAACTATTACAAGAAGAAAAAACTCTCTCACACACACATATATTAATTAATTAATTTTTTATTTATTTTGTTCTACAAACTCAAGATGCTAACATGTCTCTTGTAAGTTTAAAAGGCAAAAATAATATTTGGTGATTAGGAAAACTCTCTTTTATCACAAGTACTTCTTTGAACTTTTTCATCCATTTTTGTAAATTAGGGAATGAGTTTTCTTCAAGCAGTTTGACACCTCCGACTTCTTCTATGATTTTTAGCCAATGAGAAATCCATCCAAAGATTATGTCAACTATTCCAACTTTTTCTCCACTGAAAAATAGTTTCTGATTTCTAAAACCATGTTCTTCAATTGTTTTCAACATTTCTAAGCTGGACTTTACTGCCCTTTCTTGTTCTTCCCCTGTGGCTCTAAAAATAATCCAAAGAGATACACTCTGCAAAATATTTTCAAATATACTATCAAGGTCAGAAGTAATAGTTATGAATGAAAATATTAGGTGTGAAATTATTATTACTATTATTATTATTTTGGACGTAACAATTTTTAGACATCGTTTTTGTTCATTTTTTCTTAACTTTTAGGAGGAGAGTGATCCTGTGAATATAGAGAAGTGAAGGAAAAGGAGACTACTTAAGGTGAAGGAAATGAAGACTATTCATATCGGTAGAATTACGTGCAATAAGCTTTTAACTAAAAGTCAAATATTATAATTTTACCATATGTTATACTTTAGGACGATTTATATAATTATCGTTAGCAAATCATTTCATATATATTTGTCCTCAACTCTAACAAGCTCTAACCTGAAGCATAACAAATGATAATTTTAACATATAGTGCCGTTAATCCTAATAGAGCTGCGAAGCGTAAAATTTGAACTATATATACTCAAAAGTAAAAATGTAAAATTGAATATCTTTCTCGAAGTATTTTGGAGAAAATACATGCCGATTTGCTAACGGCAAGAATTACGAATAGCCCCAAAGTTATAATATGGAAGAATAAAATTAAAACATAAGTGCAAATAATGTTACCTTTTCTTCGAAATAATTAACCCAAAATCGAGCCACAGCTTTTTCATAAGGATCACTTGGGAACAATGGATACTGATTCGGCCATTTTTCTTCAAGATATTCAAGGATAATCATAGATTCACAGATTGGTTTTCCAACATGAACAAGAACTGGGATTTTTTTGTGAAGAGGATTATATTTCAGAAGCAAATCACTTTTATTTGCCAAATCTTCTTCTATATATTCATATGATAAGCCTTTTAATTTAAGAGCCCATATTATTCTCAAAGAATAAGGACTAGGCCATGCTCCATATAGCTTCAAATCTTGATCCATATTTTGGTCTCTAAGTTTCTGAGTTTTCTTTCTCCTCTTTTCACTTCTCTTAATGTCATTTTAAAAGAAAATGTTGAGAGCTTATGCTTGGTCAACAAGCAAAGGGTTAAGAATTTTCATTAAGAAAGTTTAGAATATAGCACCTTTGGTTAGACTAATTAATTAATTAACTAATTAAGGTTAATTCAAATTATAATGTATTAGTTATCTTTATGAATTTTTATCAATTTAGTCAAAGATGCATGACATATGACTAACCCATTTATGCTTTATTCAAAGTTCCCTTCTTATTATATACTTTATTTATATTTTTACTTCTGACTTTCTTTTTCTCAAATTCTTTTTCCTTTCCTTTTCTTTTGGGTAGCTAGCTAGCTAGTTTTAATTAGTTGATTACTTATATTTTTCTTAGTCCGGGGCTTAAACTTTGACTAGTTACTTTTATTGCAAAAGCTTGGCTGGTTAATTGAATTATAAAATGAAATAATGGTGCATATACATTAGGGAGGAAATTATAAGAACCGAGGAAATGATTAAAATCAAGGAGGTCATATTGTAGGGGGCAATCGTAAGAAAACAAAATTATGGTACAAATTGAAAAATGATGTACACGTTAGGGATGCAAAATGAAAAGAACTCTCAAAATCTCCCATTACATTACATCAAGTGAAATTATGCAAAACAACACTGATTTTGTCTATCTATATATTCTTAGGGTTCGTTCGATACGACGAATAAGAGATAATTAATTCCGAGATTAAATTTGAGATGAGTTTATCTCACGTTTGGTTAAAATAAAATCATGGTATAATTTATCTCGGGATTAGTTATCCTCGAATTGTAGTATTTTTCCCAATCAAACGACTCCTTAAAGGTTATTGTAAGAACTTTTCTACATTTTCTGGTGAAGAAAGAAAAAAAATGCTTAATTTGTCTTAAAATTATAAATATTGAGGTTTTTTACTCATTAAATCTGAATGCCCTCTTTTAAGTTCTAAATTGAATTTGTAATTGAACAAGGGAGGAAAAAAATTTAAACAGAAGGTAAAACAATCCTATCTTGGTGTGAAATAATATACGTTAAATAGATATTCAACCTGCAATATCCGATAATGATGCTAAAGTAGTAAATCTATTGAAGCTATTGCATACAGGATTTTACAACTTTGGACCTAACGGTCGACCTAGTTGAGTAAGGTGGCTTTTGAGCCCAAGCCCCTTTTATTGGGTGGGCATTTGAGCGCATCTTTCCCGTATCGAAATTTGATATAAGGGGCAAGAAACAATGGCATAACAGGCACGCGAAAGCCATAGGCTAAGTACACACAAATTTAATTGGTCGGTGGCTTTCCAAACATGCGCTAAGCAGAATAAGATATTCTTGAGCAGTTCACATATAATGAAGAGAGAAAATACCATTGCTAAACCAATGATATACAATATTATATATTCTCGCACTCACAAGAAAAAATAATATTTATATAATATATGATGTGTTTTACCAATCACAATATTTGTAAACATCACCATTTTCGTTGTCCAAATAAAACCAATCTTTTTTCATCTGACCCATTTAATTTTTGACTATATTTGAATTTTCATCAATTTTTTATATTTAATATTTTTTAGGTTTAATCTTGATATTTTAACTTTTATATTATTTTTATTAGTAAGTTTTATTAGAGAATACTTGACAAGAGTGGGTTGCTTTAGTGGTAAGCACCCTCCACTTCCAACTAAGATGTTGTGAGTTCGAGTCACCCCAAGAGCAAGGTGTGGAGTTCTTGGAGGGAGGGAGCCGAGGATCTATCGGAAACAACCTCTCTACCCCAGGGTAGGGGTAAGGTCTGTGTACAAACTGTCCTCCCCAGACCCCACTAATGGAATTATACTGGGTTGTTGTTGTTGTTGTTGTTGTTGTTGTTGTTGTTTATTAGAGAATACGTAATATTTTTAACGCAGTCTACTACACAGAGATCGAAAGAATATATTTTAAGCATGGACCAAATCTAATAAAATTATTTCATACCTTCCATCTACTATTTACTTGTCTCATCACTCACTCTCTCCCTGCCCTATTACCTTGTCCCATCGTCAATTCTCTACACTCTTCCTCCCTTTTTTATATTTATAGACACAAGCGCACACATAGAGAGGAGGAGATTTTTAAAAGGAGAGTGAGCACAAAAGATTAAAAAAGGGGGACGAACAGCTGCTAAGAACAAAAAAACCCACTTGGCCATCTTCATCTTCCCTCCACAATTTTCAGTAACTTCAGCTATGAAAAACTCACGAAAACCTCCGTCTTCTCCATAAAAATCAGCCACATTCCCCATCACCTAGGACCAGTGGCGGAGCCACCTTATAGATTTGACACCCCTTCGCGGAAAAAATATACTGTGTAGGTAGGTAAAAAAAAATTATATGTATATATATACTATGTATTGACTCCCCTTAATTTCCTGATATGTTTACTTTTATATATTTGGACACCCCTTAACAAAGATTTTGGCTCCGCCACTGCATAGGACCCAATTGAATCAACATCAAATCCCTCCATTAAACCACCCAAAAAACAACCATGTAAAGCACCCAAACATCACCAAAAACCAGGAACCAAACTCTAGCGAAAATCAGTTCAAACAAGAGCTCAAACGCAACAAAAATCAAGCAAAAACACACCAGAAATCAGCCTCCAAAACAGACGTAGAAATAGCCCCATATTAGTCCCAAAACTCTGTCCTTAAACCATCCCCAAACCACCCCTCTTCTCTGTCCAAAATGACCCCAAAATAGCCCTTTCTTCTTCCCTAAATAGCATAAAATCTAGCCGAAATTTAGCTAAAAATACTCAAAAATAGCAGCGAAAACAGATGCCAAACTCGCCTCCATTAGCACCATCTAAAACTCCGCTAAAAGCCTAAAAAATGCAGCTGAACATCTGCCCAAAAATACATCAAAACCAATTGCGAAGCTGCTGAAAAACAACTCCAAAACACCCCCAAAACGGCCCCAAATGCAGTTCAAAAACGCCACCCACCTCCAGCTCATTTTCAGCCATAAAAAGCTGAAATTTCAGCTCTAAAAATGACCCCAAAATAGATGCCAAACATCTCAAAAACAACTTGGAAAATCGGTCCAAACACCATACTTGAGCTTCGTTAAAGTTTCAATCGAGTTCGGCAAAGTGTGAATTTCTGCCCGACGAGGTTTCGGGCTTGTCGAGGTCTCGTTCGCAGGTCCTCGTTTGAATTCTGTTTACCCTCAAAATCGGATAACAATTGAATTTTTTAGTGGTTATAAGGATACGTGGATTAACTTGATACAAATCGATAAATTAGATTACAATTGAAATAAATAACGATAGATTAACCGTAAACCACATGAGTTGATGATTTCGGCTCAGGAAAGCAAGTCACCCTTGAATTGAATGCACTTTATTTGACACTACAATATCAAAGAGTAAGAACTTAGAGAGTGTATTATTTTTTAGTATATGTTACAATATCCTTCATGGATTGCCAAGTCCCCTTTATATCTTAAGGGAGACCTACCCTTTAGGGTATTATTTAATTGTACTATAAAAAATATAAGTCTTTGATTTTGAAGACCGTTGGTTCCCTTTTTGACTGATTTCGTGATTTTTGCCATAATGATTGATTAATGGCAAGAATCACGGACCCTTGTCGGATGAGTTGGCAGAGCTTACTTCGAGACCGTTAAAAACAGGACCGGTTACGCCTTCGGTAGACTCGAGGGCAAATCTGATAACCTCGATGGCTAGTTTTGATGATGCTTTGGGTCTGATCTTGAATATTATATTCCGCCCTCGACTGACCATGTTGGTTGTGAGATCGAACCTCGAACTTCGATTTTTACCCTATTACAGATGTACCGACCTTGGCCCTCGGTTTCTCAAGCTCGATCGAACACCGAGCTCGATTTTATCCGTACACAGATAGTCCCCTTGTTTTTCGGAGAGTAGTGACGAAAAACGATATGAGCCTCAGATTCTCATTTCGATATATCATGACGTAAGAGACAAAATACGACGTCAAATCCCCTTATTTTTCAGAGAGTAAATGATGAGAAACGATACGTGCTCCCGATTCTCACTCCGATAAATCATGACGATGGATTCATGACGTAAGTGATAAGAACAATTGAAAATGTCCCGTCGGTCAGTTGATGGTCGGCCGCTACAAGAAGCGAACCGCCGTTTGAGAAAACTATAAATACCTCTTTCATTCATTCATTAAAACTTTTACATTCAAAGATTTGCTCTTATACTTTGAAAAAACTTCATCCTTTCTGGTTTTATGAGAGTTCTTATAAGTTACTATCTGATAATTATACCTTCTCTTCTAGTTCTTTTGAAAGTTTACATAAGTTATTTCGCTAAGTACGCCTCCTCTTTTACCAACACTTTCTTCTATATTATTTATAAAAAATGGCAAAGACTTCAAAATCTGTTCCAAAAAAAGAAACCCCTTCATCCTCGAAACCATCTGAAAAATATTTCGCCTGTTGCTATCGAGGAACCAACATCGGACCCCCCACTAAAGTTGTTTGTCCCTTCCGGGTGCCCAACTGGGGCCGACTTTAAGATCGAGAAAACCCCTTGGTACCGGGTCGGTGCGAGCCGGTCTCGAGGTATATATGTACTATTACCGCCAGTATCCTCGATAAGGTCAAAGAGGACTGCAACTGGGGAGATAAACTCGTAGTGGTCCCTACCCTTGAGGAATCGATCACCACCTACGTGGAGATTTTTTTTAAGTGTTTACACTTACCCTTTCACGCTGGGTCCTTTAGACCCAGTTATCATAGCCTTTTGCAAAAGGTATGAAGTGACGCTCGGGCAGATCCATCCTTCATTTTGGAGGATTGTTATTCTGCTTCGTTTCTTTGTGAGCAATCTCGAGGGGTGTCCGTTTACCCTCGACCACCTCATGCGCATGTATAGCCCTCGACCTTACCGAGGGGGATTAATCAAGCTTGCACGTCGAGCCACTAAGGCCTTATTCCCGAGCATCGACGAGGATCGGGACCGGGGCTGGTTGGGCCGATTTGGTTGAGTGAGGACCTCAGACTTAATCCCGGCTGCGAACATGCCATTTCCCGAGAAATAGAACATGAAACGTAAGTGTAACTTCGCCTTCAAAATTTCTTTTATTGCTTTTCGTTTCCCTCCCTTCTCATCGATGTTATGTGATGATGCAGTTGTTGCCCAGATGCCGGATACCGTTCCTCGACTCAAGGAGTGGGTCGAGGGCATTGAGACACAAAGACCTTAATCCAAGCGCTTATGGCGTAAGCTCTCGAAGGGCCGATAGGAGGCTCGTAGCCATGGTGAGAATTGTTTCTCTTAGTATATTTGATCTTGCTTTCACATCATCGATCTCTAAATCATTTTACTTTCTTTTTGCAGGTTTACCAAAAGATGTCGAAATGAGGCCTCTATCAACCGATGATGACATATACGCCGATCCCCCTGCTCCGAAGCAGGATAAAGGGAAGAAAAGAGGAAAAACTATGAGTTCCTCGAGCCCTGAAAAGAAGAGACCGAGGAAGCGGTTGGCGTGTAAACCTAAGAATGCCAGCGCCCAAGAACTCTCATCGGACTCACTCCATCGGTTGAGGGATGAGTCCGAAGAAGAAGAAGATTCTGAATTAGTGACCCGCGTGAGAAGCGGTTCTGAACTGCCTCAAGCCATAAAGGCCGTAGAAGAGGCAGCGACTGAAGTCTCCGAACCAGGGAGGGTCGAGACCGTTTTGCCCCGAGCTGCGGAGGTCGAATAAGAAACTGTAGCCGGTACTTCTCGGTCAGAAGGTGATGTGCCTAAGGAGGCGCTTGGGGTGATCGATCTATCTGGATCGCCTTCGTTTACTGATTCTATGATAAACGAGGCTCAGACGTTGAAAGGTAACCTCGGCGAAAGGGCCCAAGGAGCAGTCGATTCTTTCCAAAATTTCTTCGATGGCCTGGATTCTACTATTTCAGAGGATGTCACCGGGTTGGGAGACTTACTGGTACCAAAGAAGATACCGTCCCCGAGAGCTGGCGGGTCTTCTTCAAGCCCAAAATTAGTGAATCAGTTCCCAGCTCCGAGTGTTTCCTACTCGGAGACAAACAATTTATATGTCCATTCTGGAGGACGCCCGGGTTCTTTCTTCCCCAGTGGGGATTACGAGTTACCTTCGGTGCTTGGTGAACAAAGAGGATCAAGCTAGAGTGAATGAGGTAGAAGCGCCATGCCTGTTCAACGAAGCTCAATATGCGCTGAATCGGGTAATTTTGAATGTCCCTCCATTATGTACTTAGATTTAATCATGAAAAATCGTAACATTTTCCTTTGTTCTTGCAAGCCTCAGTGCTTCATCACAAGTCCTTTCTCCGATGTCAGGAGGAGTTCAAGAATCACGACGACGTGACTTGGGAGCTTGCTGAGAAGAAAGATGCTTACAATCTTCTTAGTGAGAGGCTCCAGGCCGAGTTAGAAGCGTCTCGGAATGAGCATGCCGATTTGGTCAAGCAGGTAAGACGAATATTCAAACTTAGTGATGATGATTCAGACATATTGGCTAACGACCCGAACCCACAGGTTCAAAAGATACTTGACCAGATCGAGCAGCACCAGGTGGAGGTGGACACGGTGAAGGGAAGAATGGAAGAAAAATATAGACCGCCTGTCCTCAAAAAAAGAGACTGCTCGGGCGCAGTTGGCTACGGCTGAGGTTCAGCTTCGGGCTATAAAGGAGAAATACTCGGTGCAGGTCAATACGATCGGGGGACTCTAATCTCAGTTGAAATCGGCTGTTTCCGGTCAAGAAACTTGGCCAAGGAGCTTGAGGCGGCCAAGTTAGAGGTCGCCGTGGCCAAGACCGAGGCCGATGATAAAATGGCCCAGTTCAAGGCCGATTTTGAGGCCATTCAGGAGCAAGAGAGAAATATGGTGAAGCATGCGAGGTGGCAGTTCCAAAGGGAGGCTCTCGAAGGAGGCCATGCTCAGAATTTTGACATATTGGCTGAAATCGAGAATGCCAAGATATGCGAAGCCAAGGCCTGGAAGCTGGCTTATCCTGAGGAGGATTCCTAGGGATCTGAAGAGTCGGGTGGGTCCGATAGTGGCGAAGACCCCGTAGGCGATGATGTATCCCCCGATAAGGATTAGTCCATTTAGGATCTTTTTGCTTTTGTACTTATCTTTTTGTTGAGGTCGTTCGACCTTTTGTAAAAAATATGTATCGGGGATAATTAGCCCTTGTAAAGAAATTTTGATATATATATATAAGGCTTTTCCTTTTCACAACTTTTGAATTTCTCCTTTTATTTGTATTCAAAATTTTATCGGCGTTACCTTAAAAACGTTTCCCCAAAACACTTATGTTTTTTTAGGGTATGATATGACGAGAGTGTGCTTTTGTAAGCTTTTGTAATCTCGGGTTTTGTTAACCCGTAAATGGCCTTAGCCTTTAGTTCGAGCAATGTCAAGTAAGCTTTGTGACCTCGGGTTTTACTAACCCAGAATAGCCTTAGCCTTTAAATTCGAGCACTGCCAAATAAGCTTGGTGCCCTTGGATTTTGCTGACCCAGAATGGCCTTAGCCTTTAAATTCGGGCACTACCAAATAAGCTTTGTGCCCTCGGGTTTTGTTAACCTAGAATGTTCGTAGCCTTTTAATTCGGGCATTGCCAAATAAGCTTTGTGCCCTCTGTTTTTTTTAAAACTCGGAACGGCCTTAGCCTTTTAATTCGGGCAATGCCAAATAAGCTTCATACCCTCGAGTGTTTTTAACTCGGAACGGCCTTAGCCTTTTAATTAGGGCAATGCCAAATAAGCTTCATGCCCTCGAGTGTTTTTAACTCGGAACGACCTTAGCCTTTTAATTAGGGCAATGCCAAATAAGCTTCATGCCCTCGAGTGTTTTTAACTCGGAACGACCTTAGCCTTTTAATTCGGGCAATGCCAAATAAGCTTCATGCCCTCGAGTGTTTTTAACTCGGAACGGTCTTAGCCTTTTAATTCGGGCAATGCCAAATAAGCTTCTTGCCCTCGAGTGTTTTTAACTCGGAACGGTCTTAGACTTTTAATTCTGGCACTCCCTTTTAATTTAGGCAATGCCTACTGTCCCAGAGTGAAGTGAATGTTCGAACTCGGATTAAGGTGGCCTTTGGGCTCGATATCTTTAGGGGATCAAGTATAGGAAATTCCTTGAGAAATGCAAGAAATATTTTTGAGGACAAGATGTTTATATGCAAAGAAGAGTCTTCTTTTTTCCTCTTGTGCATAATAGTTGTATATGTATACATGTTTTGTGCCAGGGCTCGAGCGGTTTGAGCAGGCATGGTTCATTTGATTGTTTGGACCTTACGATAAATCTTATTGATCTAGACTCTTCAATCACGAAGTTTCTTCCCTTGTTAAATCCCCGAATCCGATATCCGAGTATATTTCCCCCAGTGTTCGGGGTTGACCGAAAAAAGGCCTCGAATGCTGTTGTGATCATTTTCACCGGTTTGTAGCCGGCCTTCGATTCTAAGTTAGCACGATTTACTTGTTGCCTCATTAAAAACCTTCCCGGAAAACCCATTTGGGACAAAGTCGGTTTAAGGGAAAAAGAGTGCAACGCGTGCTTTCATACCTAGGATCTCGATTTAATCTCTTGTTGGTCACCTGCAAGTGTTAGTTTAAAATGTAAAATAAAAGAAAGAATGATGTTGTACCTTAGCAGTAATATCACTTTAAGTGAGTTATATTCCAGTTGTTCGGCAATTGTTCGTCGTTCATTATTTCGAGCTTGTAGGAACATTTTTCGGTGATCTCGATAATTTGGTACGGTCCTTCCCAGTTTGGCCCCAATTTCCCTTCGTTCGTGTTTCAGGTGTTCAATGTAACTTTTCTTAGTACTAAGTCCCCGATATTGAAATATCGAAGTTTGGCCCTTCGATTATAATATATCTCGATCCACTAGTTTTGGGCGGCCAACCAGACAATGGCGCCTTCGCGCCTTTTATCTAATAGTTCCAGTCTCGTACTCATAGCCTCGTCGTTCAAATCCTTTGTTGCATGTCAAAATCTGATGCTCGGTTCTCCGACCTCGACCGATATTAAATCTTCGATTCCATAAATCAAAGAAAATGGTGTGGATCTGTTACTGGACTTTGAGGTTGTACTGTACGTTCATAGGACCTCAGGTAGCATTTCCTTCCATTTTCCTTTGACGTCGATCAACCTCTTTCTGAGGTTTTGGATTATGGTTTTATTGGTGGATTCTGATTGTCCGTTCCCACTAGGGTGGTAAGGAGTGGATAAGATCCTTTTGATCTTATGGTCTTCAAGAAGCTTACTTTGCTGCCAATAAACTGTTTTCCGTTGTCACACACAATATCAACCGATATTCCGAATCGATATATAATGTGGTCTCAGATAAAATCGATGACTTCTTTTCCTCTCAACTTTTCATATACCCATGCTTTCACCCATTTATAATAATAATCAGTCATAAATAAAATAAATTGAGCCTTACCGAGTGCCCGTGGAAGGGGGCCAACGATGTTCATCCCCCATTTCATGAACGACCATGGTGACAAGACCGAATGTAGCGACTCTCATTCTCGATGAATCATTGGAGCATGCCTTTGGCATCCATTGCATTTTTGAACGAACTTCTTCGCGTCTTTTTCTATATCGATCCAGTAGTAACCGACTCTGATTATTTTTCGAACCAGTGATTCGGCGCTCGGATGATTTTCGCAGGTACCTTCGTGTATTTCCCTCAAAACGTATTCGTGTCTCCTGGTCCCAAACATATCGCGATCGGGCGATTGAACGTTCTTCTGACTAAGGTTACATCCTCGGGAAAACTAAACCGGGTTGCCTTCGTTCGTAGGGCCCTCGATTCCTTTGGTTCCAAGGATAGTTTTCCGGTCTTGAGATATTCCACATACTTATTCCTTTAGTCCCAAGTTAGGCTCGTTGAGTTGATCTCGGCATGGCATTGTTCCACCACTGATCTTATAAGTTGTACAATTTCTCTCTAGTTGAGCTCGTTGTCTTCGACCGACGATCCCAAGTTAGCGAGGGCATCAACTTCGCTGTTTTGATCTCGAGGTACATGTTGCAAAGTCCATTTTTTGAACCGATGTAATGTCACTTGTAACTTGTCCAAGTATCTCTGCATTCGTTCTTCCCTGACCTCGAATGTCCTATTAACTTGGTTTACCACAAGGAGTGAGTCGTACTTAGCTTCGATCACTTCTGCCCCCAAGCTTTTGGCTAATTCAGGGTCTGTAATCATGGCCTCATATTCGGCCTTGTTGTTAGTCAATTTCACTGTCTTAATAGATTTCCTAATTATTTTACTTGTTGGTGGCTTTAGTACGATGCCAAGACCGGACCCTTTTGCGTTTGAAGCGCCGTCCGTAAAGAGGGTCCAGATTCTCGAGGAAGTCCCCGAGTTAATCAATAACTCTCTTTCGACCTAGTGTATTAAGTTCGGCGTAAAGTCGGCCACGAAGTCAGCCAAAATTTGGGACTTAATGGCGGTCTGAGGCCGGTACTCAATATCGTAACCACTTACTTCCACGACCCATTTGGCCAATCGGCCCGAGAGTTCGGGCTTATACATCACGTTCCTTAACGGGTAAGTTGTTACGACACATATGGGGTTACACTAGAAATATGGTTTTAGTTTCTTGGAGGCGCTTAGCAAGGCGAGAACCAGTTTTTCTAGGTGAGGGTACCTAGTTTCGGCCTCACCTAAGGTCCTACTAACATAATAAATCAGAAATTGCGTACCTCGTTCCTTCCGAACTAGGACTCTACTTACCGCTATCTCCAAGACCGCCTAGTACAAGTACAGTTGTTCGTCTGTCTTTTGTGTGTGAGGCAACGGTGGGCTCGATAAGTATCTTTTGATCTCCTCCAGAACTCGTTGACATTCAGGAGTCCATGAGAAGTTATTCTTCTTTTTCAACAGTGTGAAGAATCAGTGGCTCTTGTTGGACGACCTTTAAATAAATCGCCCCATAGCGGCTATGCGCCCGGTTAACCGTGATAGCTTCTATGGCTTTGATCTTGTCGGGGTTGATCTCAATTCCTCAGTTGGATACCATGAACCAGAGGAATTTACCCGATCCAACTCCGAACGCACATTTTTTGGGTTCAGCTTCATATTGTACTTCTTCAATATGCTGAAGAGTTCCTGCAAATATTTTATATGGTCCTCTGCTCGCAGGGACTTAACCAACATATCGTCATTGTAAACTTCCATCGATTTTCCTATTTGTTCTTCGAATATCCGATTTACTAAGCGTTGGTGTGTGACACCAGTATTTTTTAATCCAAACGATATTACATTATAACAATATGTGCCATATTTAGTGATGAAAGTGGTTTTTTCCTGATCACCTGGGTCCATCCGTATTTGGTTGTACCCGGAATAGGCATCGAGAAAACTGAAGATCTCGTGGACGGCCATGGTATCGTTTATACCGTCGATGTTGGGCAAAGGAAAAGAGTCTTTGGGATATGCTTTATTCAAATCTTTGTAATCTACACACATTCTTAGTTTATTCCCTTTTTAGGGACTACCACTACGTTTGCTAATTAATCCGGGTATTTAACCTCCCGAATGGACCCTATTATAAGGAGTTTAGATACCTCGTCCTTGATGAAAACATGTTTGACCTCAGACTAGGGCCTCCTCTTCTGCTTGACCAGATTGATTTTCGGGTCCAGGCTTAGTTTGTGAGTGGTTATCTCCGGTGGGATCCCTGTCATATCAAGATGGGACCAAGCAAAACAATCTATATTAGTTACAAGAAATTGAATAAGTTTTTTCCTGAGCTCGAGAGGTAACCCCGTTCCGGCTCTTCGACCGTCGATTTGGTTGCGTCGGAGTCATCGGGGATTGTAAAAGATCGGGGAACCCCATAATCATCGTCTTCATAAGTCCCCTGCTCATCCGATTGGGTCATGGCCAGTGTCGGTGACTGCTATTTGGCCTCTTGGTTTGCGCTCGAATTCGGTTCCTTCGATGTTGCGATTATTGATATTGGAATCACTTCTTTGACTGCAAACATCTCTTTTGCGGCCGGTTGTTCCCCGCAGATTGTCTTAATCCCCTCCGGTGTTGGGAATTTTAACACTTGATGAAGAGTTGAGGGCACTCCCCTCATGTCGTGGATCCATGACTTTCCGAGAAGGGCGTTGTACCTTATGTCTCCTTCGATCACATAAAACTTGGCCTCTCGTATGGTTCCGGTTATATTGACCGGTAACGTTATCTCCCCTTTAGTGGTTTCACATGCCATGTTGAACCCGTTTAGAATTCGGACTGCAAGCACGATTTTGTCTCGTAGACCGAGATATTTCACGACCCTGGACCGAATGACGTTGGCCGAGATACCTGGATCAATCAACACACATTTAATTCGAGTTTTATTTACGAGTACAAATATTACCAGCGCATATGTGAGACTGTATGATCCATTCCGCATCATCGTCGCCGAAAGATAAAATTCCTTCTGGTACGTAGTCTCGAGCTCGTTTCTCCCTAGTGATGGATACTTTGATGCATTTCAACATCGACCCTTGTGGTATATCGACTCCACCGATGATCATATTTATGACGTGTTGAGGTTCGGTATATTCTTGCCCTATCTGTTTGTTAGAATCCCTGTTCCTAAAATGGTTCTTGGCTCGGTCGCTCAAGAATTCTCGAAGGGCCCCATTATTGAATAAACGTACTACTTCTTCTCTCAGCTGTCGACAATATTCCATTCTATGACCGTGAGTGCCATGATATTTGCACATCTGGTCAGGGACCTTTTGAGCTGGATCTGATTGTAGAGGTCGAGGCCATTTGGTATCATTGATGCAGCCGATAGTTGATACGATAGCGGCAAAATCGACATTAAAGTTGTATTCCGATAGCCTCTGCGCTTCTTTAGGCCCGATGGACCTGTCGAAGCTGTTTTTGGTCATGAGCCCCCGGTTGATTCGACCTTGATCATTTCTCCTTTCGTTTCTTACGGGTTTCCGCCCGGACCCACTGCTCCTCCGATCTCCATTATATGGTAGATAACGATCCATGTTTGATCTTGGTTCACGATCGATGTCTCTCTTGACTCTGTCGAGGGTTCTGACAGGATAAACAGACTCCGAGGGGGCTCCGAGTTGGTCATCTTCGATTCTGATTTTTGATTGATACCAGTTATGTACATCTGCCCATGTAACAGCAGGGTATTCTATCAGATTCTACTTCAGTTGGTTTGAAGCCGCCGAGCTCCGAATATTGAGTCCCTGAATGAAAGCTTGAACAGCCCAATCATCAGCGACTGGAAGCAGATCTATTCGTTCCATTTGGAAATGGGACACGAATTCTCTGAGCATCTCGTTATCCTTCTGTTTAACTTTGAAAAGGTCCGATTTCCTGGTTTCGACCTTGATGGCACCAGCACTGCAAGCATAGCAAATGAATCAATAGAAATATGAGGTAAGTTGTGATACCATGTCATAACTCATTTTGTGAGGGTCTCCCCGAATTATTTTTGTAGAACATACTCGATCTCGTCGTCTTCGAAGTCGTTCCCTTTGATGGCGCACGTTTACATGCTCGTTTGGATCAGTCGTTCTATTATACTTAGGTATTTCAGGCATACGGAATTTCTTGGGGATTAACTTTGGAGCCGCGCTCGGAGGAAAAGGTTTTTGCACGAACTTCCTGGAATCCAGTCCTTTCAATATCGGAGGTGCTCCTGGGATTTGATCTACCCTGGAATTGTAGGTTTCTACCTTTTTGTTGTTCGCTTCGATTTTCTTTTCCCTGATTCTATCCGCTTTGTCAACTCCTCGAGTATCTTTAAAATCTTGGGGTTAGTATCCGATTCTTGTTCATTCGACCTTACTACGATCGGTTCATTTATGCGGATCACTTCACTGGGGCAGATTGGGTTCAACCCTGCTCGGCGTCTGGATTTGGCTCTGCAACTGAGCTATCGTCACCTGTTGATCTTGCAGTATTTCGAAGATCATCCGTAGGTTGATCCCGTCTTCTTTATTATTTTGTGTGTTTCGAGCTGCCGATCGGGACCCACCACGGATGCTATTTTCGGGATCGGTAGGAAAGTTGGCGTCGATAGCCACATGTGAATTAACATCAAACAGATTTGCGATCAAAATTCCTACGGGATCAGCGGGTGGCCCTACGTTACTGGGCGCTATGTTGTTATTCTTACCACGATGACCAGACTCATTGTCGATATGTAGGGGTGTTAATTAGGAGTTTGACATTTTTAGCTTGAAATCAAAGACACTTCAAAAAGCAAGCGTAAAGTAGTGTGTGTTATGGAGATTTGTATCAAATAACCACTATTATCCTTAGCCCCACGGTGGACACCAAATTATTTATACGTAAAATCGGATAATAATTGAATTTGTTAGTGGTTATAAGGACATGTGGATTAACTTGATACAAAGCGATAAATTAGATTGCAATTGAAATAGATAACAATAGATTAACCGTAAACCACGTGAGTTGGATGATTTCGGCTCAGGAAAGCAGGCCACCCTTGAATTGAATGCACTTTATTTGACACCAAAATATCAAAGAGTAAGAACTTAGAGAGTATTGTTTTTCAGTATATGCTACAATATCCTTTATGGATTGTAAAATTCCCTTTATATATTGAGGGAGACCTATCATTTAGGGTATTATTTAATTGTATTATAAAAGATATAAGTCCTTGATTTTGAAGACCGTTGGTTCCCTTTTTGACTGATTCCGTGATTTCTGTCATAATAATTGGTTAATGGAAAGAATCACAGACCCTTGTCGGATGAGTTGGCAGAGCTTACTTCTAGACCGTTAGAAACAAGACCGGTTACGCCTTCGGTAGACTCGAGGGCAAATCCGATAATCTCGATGGCTAGTTTTGATGATGCTTTGGGTCTGATCTTGAATATTATATTCCGCCCTCGACTGACCATGTTGGTTGTGAGATCGAACCTCGAACTTCGATTTTTACCCTATTACAGATGTACCGACCTTGGCCCTCGATTTCTCAAGCTCGATCGAACACCGAGCTAGATTTTACCTGTACACAAGTTCAAAAGGTCAGAAGTTGAAAAAGAAAAGCTTGTTAAATGTCCATCCTTGTACACTTTCTTCTCAATAAAATCCATGCTTTGTCCATTTGTCTTTAATTATATGTGCCATTGTTCTCGATTTGTTTAGATATATGTGCCATCGTTCTTGATTTGTTTATCCGTTTAATGTTCTGCTTTTAAATATTTTATTTTAGTTACTAGTTGGTTGTTTTCTTTTGACTTGTTTACTTCATTTGGAATTAGCTTAGCAAATAGTTAAAATGTCCAGCAAGATTTAATTGGATGATTTATACTTCAAGCATAAGAAATAATTTTGGAAATATGTGATAGTTTCTGGTATTGAAGTGATTAGTTCTTTTACAAATAAATGGGGGCGTGAGGTTTTTATCTTCAAGAATTGCATATGGGCCCATATGTTGGGGTTACATAGAAGAACTAGATTTTGGGCCAAATAAGTTTGAATCGGCTAGGCCCATTAACCTCATATAGCTAACCCTTTTTCTTCATTAATATTATCATTCATCCCAAAAGATAGAATGTGAGGTTATAATTAGTGATTTGTGAATAATAGTTAATTTTTTCATTTCTTTCGTATTTCTTTATCCATAAATTTATAACCTTACAACAAGCTCAAATTAGTCTAGGAAAATGAGCAATAAAACGCTCTATTACGTGCTCGCTTGCATAACATGATGTTTAATGTTCAATAACTTAATTCAATAATCTCATACCATCTCTAATAACTTTAAATAATTCCTAATTTAATTAATCTTCATAATCACGAATTCGCCTGCATAGCGTGATAGTGACATTTAATAAATTTCAAAATTAATTTCCTCAAGAACGAATGTAGTAAGTTCTCAAATGTACTACAAATAATTGATTGTCATGATTTCAGATTTGCTTGCACGCGATTATGATAAGTTAATTAATTTTGTTTTTGATCACGCATTTGCTTGCGTAGCGTGGTTATGATAACATAATATTATCCAAATCATTCTTCAATAATTCTTAATCAAGAAATAAAAGCGGATAGGTAAAACGTGAAAATCAAATAAAGTACAGTTTGTCCAAAATTAATTCAAGCCAATTTTAGTCAATAAAAGTGACCGATCAACAGAATTCTTTACCCGGACTTTATTTTCCAGACCAACATGAAAAGAGTCAAATCTTCCTTTGAATAGGGATTTAATAAAAGGTAATTTGGAACACCCAAAAATCAATTTCAAGTGGCAACTCTAAATAATAAAATAATCTCTACTTAAAAAATGTCACTTTAATTGAAACAACTCTTTAACCCACAATAATCCATAACATATATTTTCGGGGTTAAAAAAGGGCGTGACAACGAGTTACACTGATAACTAGGTTCTGAAAGTGGTGACTTTGTAACACATGTTTCTGAATTATCAAACACGAAAGCTTTATCCTTTGAACCTCACAAAAAAATGACAAAAGAATGGTATTCCAGAAAATTGATTAAATTAAAATGACCATGTTATATATTGATATATGCACAATGAACTGTCACTTAAGGATTTGGGAGATCTGACATTGGTGTGGGTTTTTTTTCACCAGCAAAAATGATATTTTTTACTTGTAAAATGTTGAGCAACAAGTTGGATAATAAGAAGATGACCTTGATTGGGAATTGACTCATGTTGATATATTCTGTAAAAACTATTTCAATTATTTGTCTCACGCATATTACTATATTAGTATTAGCTTGTTATATAGTGAAATAATCAATGAGATTCTGAAATTTTTTCCTTGTCATTTATAGGGAGTGGATGTATCAAAGGTAATTTCTTGATTGTATTCCCTATTTGACAATTTGGAGGGCATATAAACATTTTCATGAAAGCTAAATTCTGGACTTTCCCCCTTTTGAAACGTTCTTGAGCTTAAAGGGAGAGATATAAAACTGAAGAAAGGAGGTTACAAGAACTGTAATCCAGAAAATACAAAGTTATAAAAGAATTTCTTTATTAGTCTCAATTAAGTTAAATATTTTCCAAACTTTTTGGTAGAAAACGTTTTACGATAGTACAAAACTTTTTGGTAGAATTTCATGTTGTTTTCCTATTATCTTCCGCTTCGATCTCTTAGTATCTTGTTGTTGTTACCGATTGTTGTTACTACTGCTTCCTTTCATCTATTTTTCTGGCTTTGAAATTGTTGTTGTACTATCTTTCTGACCCTATTTGTTGATATTACTTGTTTCTATTTCTTTTCATCTTTCTTAAGCGAGAGTCTATCGAAAATAGACTCTCTACCTTCCCATATTCCAATTGTGAAATTTCATCGAGTTGTTGTAAAGCCAACACTACGTTCTTGGTTAAAGAAACTGTTTCTCAATATAATATACTAAAAATGTTGCATTTCCTCGTATCTGTGTCACTTGTATAGAAATGAATATAATACATAAAAACTAACTTTAGCTTTTATTATCAAACAAACAAAAAAAACCCTTTAGATTTCTCCCATGCTGCATTTTTTTGCTTCTCTCTTTTCCCCCTCCCTACTTTCCTCTTTTGAACAAGTTATTTGTATATTCCTTTTTGGTTTTCCCTTTCATGTGCTTTTAGGTCATTTTTGTTTCATTTTTATTTATAGTTGTTGGAATATATACTATTAATCATGGATTTTGGTTTGGATATAGTATTTATTATGGAACAATTATTTATTTAATTTTAATAAAGTTTTAAATAGATCATATATTCGTTTGTGTCATTTACATATATAGTAGACGATTTAGAATCCGTTTGGACATGAGAATTTTTTCACTTTTTTTCGAAATCAGTGTTTGGCCATAAAATTTTTAATTTTCACTTGAAGATGAATTTTGAAATTTTTCGAAAATTTGAAAAGCTCCGAAAAGCTGTTTTTCAAAATTTTCAGTTTGATCACTCACAAAAATTCAAAAACAACCCAAAATTTTATTCATGTCCAAACACAACTCTAATTTTCAAATACCATTTTCACTTGAATTTTATTTTTCACTTTTTTTGGAATTTTACAATTCTTATGTCCAAACGCCCACTTAGTGTATAGAGTTTAGTTTATACACAAAAGATTAAATTATCGGTTCTTATAAGTATAAAGATCTTGTTCACAATTTAATGATGGAATTGGACAAACCATCAGGAATGATTGTAGCATAATATTAAATATAATTTATTTTGATTATGGGAATGGTTTAATTCCGACTTCTTATGCTAGTACATTTTGTATGTATTGAACATACCAAGTAGAAATAAGTATTTTATACTGACTTAATAAAATAACTTCTCTAGCCACTAAATATACTTATACTCTTAATCTTGATATAATTATTATTAGTTGTGTATATTATTTATTGTTTTAGTTTATTAAAAGGCGAGATTCTTTTGTGGATCAATATGCCTCGTAAATTTGGCAATGATGATATACATTGGCGAAGTAATAATGTAACGACCGACTTGTCATTTTGAGAATTAGTATCTCATTTAGCGGTTTAAGATCTCGAGCAGCTTTGTAATGCGTATTTTAAAGTACGTGTACGGTCGAGTTTGGTTTTCGGAAGATTTAGAATTAAATTGAAAGAACAATTCTTATTTTTGAGGGTTAAATGAAAAGAGTTGATCGAAGTTTGACTTTTGAGCAAACGACTATGGAATGGAGTTTTGATGATTCCAATATGTTCGTGTGGTAATTTCAAACTTAGGCGTATATCCGGATTTGGATTTGAAAGTCTGTAGGATAATTCGGCGCATTTTGGCAAAAATTGGAAAAGTTGAAGTTATAAAATATTCATAAATCCGACTGTGAGTCGATTAGTTGATATCGAGGTCGGATTTCGATTTCGGAAATTGGAACAACTCCATTATGTCATTTAAGACTCGTATGAAAAATTGAAGTCATTCCAAATTGATTTGATATGTTTCGGCGCAAAATATAGAAGTTGGAAGAAACTCATAATTCGATTCGATGTACGATTAGTAATTTTGATGTTGTTTGACGTGGTTTGAGGCCTCGACTAAGTTCGTATTATATTTTTGGACGTGTTGGTATATTTGGTTAAGTTTCCGAAGGCCTCGGACGGATTTCGGAAGGTTAACAGATTGAATTTTGGACATTTGGAGATGCTGGAAATTCTTGACAGGTGAAGCAATCACTTCTGCGATGTCCTGGTCGCAGAGCGACCTTGCAGAAGCGAGCAGTCCATCGCAAAAGCGGAAAGGGGAAGGCTGGGAGGAACTAGGCAGAGGTCACAGATGCGAAGAATTTTTCCCACCGGCGTGACCGCAGAAGCAGAGCCTGAACCGCAGAAGTGAGAAGCTTCGCAGGTGCGCATTTGGCCATCGCTTCTGCGATTGCACAGAAGCAAAACGAACGCCGTAGGTGAGAGGGCCTCTGGTCAATGGACTTTTGCAGAAGCGAGTCTTGCTCACAGAAGCGGATTCGCAGAAGCGCAAATCTGTCCGCAGAAGCGGAAATGTACAGAAACATTTAAGGACCAAAAATGGTCATTTTGACATTTTCGATTGGGATTTTGGAGCTCGGTTTTGGGACGATTTTGGAGGAGTTCTTCACAACTTTGACTTGGGTAAGTGTTCTATATCCGAAAGTGATTATACTTCATAATTCTATTGCCATATCCATCATTTATTTGAGAATCAAATGGAAGAAATTGAGATTTTTGCAAACTCTTTCAAAAATAAAAATGTAAGATTTGGAGGTCGATTCGTTATCGGAATTTGATAAAATTGGTATGGTTGACTCGTATCGGAATGGTTGTTTGGGTTTCGATAAAATTCTGTTAGGTTCCGAGAGGCGGGCCCCGCGTTGACTTTTGCTTGACTTTTTAATGTGAAATTTTAAGTTGACGTTTTATTATCCGAAATTATTTTCGAAGAATTTTAATGAAGTTATACAATTAATTTGGATAGATTTGAGCTGTCCAGAGGTCAATTCAAGCAAGAAGGCTATTTTGTAATATCGTCCTAACTTCGTTAAGGTAAGTGTCGCGTCTAACTTTATAATTTGTGTGGGGAAAACTACCCTTTAGGATTTGAGATGATTGTGTCATTTGTGTTATGTGAAGGTCGTGTACGCGAGGTGATGAGTGGGTACACGACCTATGTGTGGTATTTGACCGGTTTGGACCGTTAGACTCCTTTTATACAATTGATTGTAAATATTGTTTCATGACTATATCTTTTGTGTTTGAATTGTTTGTACGTGCTTTACTTGAAATTGTTAGCAGATGTTCCATCTTTGTTGTCAAGATCACCTTATATGCCAGTTGTTGATTGTAACCACTTTTTGAATTCATGCTTTACTTGCTACATGCCTTAATTGTCAATTGATGCTCATAAATTGTGCCTTGGCCTATAGATTGTCACTTCCTTGCTATTTGATTTCGTGAGCTATCGTGTAGCCTTTTTCATTAGTTGTAACTTCTTTGTGTAGCCTCTTTATTCCTTTTGATTTTATGGTATACCGTAGTTGGTTGTAAATTGGTTGCTTAATTGGTGTTACTTGAGGATCGGGTTGCACGCCGCAACATATATGATTTATATTATTGGATCGGGTTGCACGCCGCAATAGAATTTATTTGAAAGATTATATTGTGGGATCGGGTTGCACGCCGCAACGGAATTTATATGAAAGATTATATTATGGGATCGGGTTGCACGTCGCAGCAGAATTTATTTGAAAGATTATATTATGGGATCGGGTTACACGCCGCAACAGAATTTATTTGAAAGATTATACTGTGGGATCGGGTTGCATGCCGCAATAAAATTTAATTGAAAGATTATATTGTGGGAACGGGTTGTACGCCGCAACAAATGAACAAATATGAAATTATTGTGATATTAAGGTTAATTCCGATTGTGATTCTCATGATACATTCCATGCTAGGACGGTTATTGTGGTTTCTAAAATCACTTCATTATATTTTGAACATAATTAATTAACCATCAATATATTAAAAATAGAATAATATGGACTTCTTGTGTGAGTCATGCATTCTGTGTGATATGTTAAGTTGCTGAAAGTTTAACAGATATAAACGAAAGAATTTTCAAGTTGTTCCACTTGTGTGTCTTTCAAAAATAAAATTATATTTTATTCGAAGATCTACTAATTTAAATGGTGATTGTATTTTTACTCTAATTGATACCTAAACTTTCTCATTATCTTAATGTCGTATAATTTATGTGAAAAAATGTTATTACGTTTTACTTTAATAAATCTCATATTTATCACGTTAAAAATTTGATTGAATGTCTTAATTTGTATAAATACAATATTATATTGGATCTCATATATTTCTAAACTAAACTTAATTGATATTGTATTTGCACCACCTCTCCACTATTTTACAATATTTAAATCCTAAATTAGCTTAATAACTCATTTGACGTTTTACTATGTTTAAGTTGGAATTGTGTCTAGTTGTATTTAAATTATTCATCATTTCATGGTAAGGACGAGAGTAAAAGCACAAAGGTTGATGCCGTGCCATTTTTATATTATATTTGTACTCTGACTATGTTGTTGATCAATTTCTTGATTGGTTGCTCGATGCCATCCGTGTTCTCATTATTTTCATTGTTGATTTGTATTGGAAATTCTTCTATTATTGATCTTACATTGATATTCTTTCCCTGTTAGCTTCATGTAACATATTCTACAGCTTTATATGTCTGGTAGGTGTTTTGACCTGACCTCGTCACTACTCTACCGAGGTTAGGCTTGATACTTACTGGGTACTGCTGTGGTGTACTCATGCTACGCTTCTGTACATCTTTTTGTGCAGATCCAGGTACCCCAGAGTTATTGATATTCTTGTTAGTTGATCGAGCATTGTTGTGACTACTTAAGGTATACCTGCTGTCGCGTTCGCAGGTTTCGAAGTTACCTTCTGATATTTTCTTTGCACTATTTGATTCTATTTTGGAACAGTTGTAATTAGAGATTTTTTAGTAAACTCTGTAGAGCTTGTGACTTGTACTACCGGTTTTGAGATTGTAGGAAATTTCTATTTCAGATTATTCCAGATAATTGGTTTCTGTATTAACATTCAAACTGAACTGTTAAAAATGACTAAAATTATTCTAACGTTGGCTTGTCTAGCAAGTAAAATGTTAGGCGGCAGCACGGTCCCGAATGTGGGAATCTCAATCTAGAGATTGATGATACACCTATATGAAAGCTTTTAAGTTTTCATGTGTAAACCCTGCAGGTGGATTTTGTATCCGTCTCATGAAATAAGTTAAGCGAAAGTCTAAAGAAAATAATCAATGAATTAAATTGTCGGTAATTTAATTTATTTGATTAGTATCTGAATCATAACATGGGGAGTTAAATAAGGTTTAATGGAAGAATTTCGAAATTGAACTGAGGAGTGCAGTTATGAATTTTTAGTGAAATAATTCGTAATTTATTATGGTAGTATTAATTCAGATATTTCGAATTAAGTCCATAATAGGAAGCCTCGTTAATTAAATATTGCGGTCCCTGCTGTGCCCGAATAATTAGGAATTAAATTGAATCATATTTCTTGGTGGAAAAGGAAGACCCAACAGGTTTAGGAAAAAGTTTTAAACCCTAAAACCTGTGGCTATATTAAGAGTTCTTATTCCATAAGGAGGCTATGGTTTTTACTACAAAGTTTTCCTAGGAGAAACACGCCCACACGAGTTTTGCCAGTTCCGGGTACTATTTGGGTCACACAGCAGAAGACGTGGAATTATAGGATGGACGATGTTTGCTCTCACTTGAAGGCTCTTTTCACGATCGTGGTCACGCTTCAAGAGATAAGTATCAATTTTATGTTTGATTAAAATCTGTGATTATGTGTTGTCTATATTACATGCAAGTGATCCTTGCTATTTGCTTCCGCTGTTTATACTTGTTTTCCATCAATAATAACAGTCACGACCCAAAATCCATTAAAGGTCGTGATGGCGCCGGACACCGCTGTCAGGCAAGACAAAAATAAATACTTAATTGGGTTTTCATTTTAGTATTTCTGAAATCATATTTCTTTCAATTAAATAGTAAAAGATGAAATTTATAAAATAAATAATAATATTTGTAATAATTTCAATACCGGACAACCCATAACTACCCCAAAACCCGGTGTCACAAGTGCATGAGCCTCAACTAGGAATATAAATTAAAATACAACATCTGTCCTAAATATAAATTTGGACAGAAAAAATATAAATACTCTGAAGGAGACTCTGCTGGCTGCGGATCGTAGTATAGAATGCAGCTCACCTAAGTGTTACAACCCATGTTTTTGTACGTACGAGTACGTCGTAAGTCAATTGATGTAACTTCAGAAATGAAATCATATTTGAAAAGTTTACCAAGTAAGTTAATCATATTACCTCCGAGGTTATAAATATTGAAGATCATGAACAAAAAGTACAAAGAGGGTTGGAAGGTTCAGAAGATAAAGGAATTGAAGAAAATAATGTTTCGTCGAAAGTCGACAAGTTGAGAATATTATAGCATGTACTTTTGGGGTGAGACCAGGGCTTTTAACATAATAAGGAGGTTATGTTATGAGTTATGTTAGTCGTATGATAGTCGTGTATTATGTTTTGAAGTCAAGCAGGTGGTGGAACAAAAGTCGATGAAAGTCATCACAAGTTACGTTCATAGGTTTTACTGAAACTTTGGGTCGAATGTAACTGCCATTGTATCCTAATATACTTAGAGTTGTTGGGTGTTCCATACATCAAATTAAATATCTATGAGTCTATTTTTTAACTCATTAAACTGTTTGTCAATACGATATCAAAGTAGAGAGATATGGGCATTTTTGCGAGACTGCGCAGACTGTCACCTACTTGCTTAAACGAGAATCCAAAAATGGGCCAGTTCAGGTCGTCCAAAAATGGGCCAGTTCGGGTCGTCCAACGAGGAATTTTTAAAGGATTAGCCCCTTCATATATTATACTGATAATAGGGCAAAATGACCAGACATAATCTCTGCAAAAAGCCTTTCGAAAATTGCCCACAAACCCCAATTGATTTTCTCTCCCTTTCAAGTTCTAATTGGAGGTAAAGCCTAGAGTTTGAAGAACCAAGATATGAGCTGAATTATCCAACAAATAAGGTAAGTTTACTTCTCTCTTTCATCCATTTTTTCTATTGTAGATGCATAGTAAGTCGTTCTATATTTGTAAGAACTCACGGGACGGTGATCGGAAGCCGTGAGTTCGAGTTATTTACTTATAGCGGACTGTTTATGGTGCTGTTGGGATGCGTGTTTTACTACTGTTTTGTGGAATTTTGGAGGAGGAAGGGTGTGGATAAACACCACATAAATGCAGGGTGGTGGGCTGGTCGTTGTAACATTTTCGGGCTGCTTGACACTACTACGGTGGTCGTTTTGTGTATGAAGAGATTGGGGTGTGTTGGACTGTTTTGTAGTATTTTGTGGTGTATATAAGGTTGGAAAATAATGTATTCATGTTAATATTGTTGTATTATTGTGTTGTTGGTGTTATCTTGAATTTTGAGGAAGTAAGGATTATAGGGGAGATGCTGTCCGTTTTAATACAAAATAAGCTTGTCGTTCGTTGTGCGATAGTTGTACCTTTCGTAACTTTATGATAGTATTATTATCGTTGTTGTAGATTAAGGTATGAAGAGGAGAGTTAAACTTGGTGATTGGAAAGATTGTGATAAGGTATGTTAAGGCTAAATTTTTCTTCATTTTGGCATGTTCCCGTAACTACATATGTTTGACAACGAGACATAAAGAGAAGTTCGTATTCATGAATTTAGTCACATTATTATAGTCTCAGAAGTTACAGTATTCTCTCTTATCGTGACTTTATATTCAGTTAAGTTTTGTTTCTTCCAGTCAAGAGAGAAGAGGGTATATATATATATATATATATACACGGTATTACA
>AWOL01S0001015.1:8786-36797 GCA_000715115.1 Nicotiana otophora | reverse complement strand
CACACACACACACACACACACACACACACACACACACACACACACATATATATATATATATATATGAGTTTTTGGGTATGTTTACCCCTCAGATGAGAGAGATAATATTTTCAGATGATTCAGAATATGGCCTCATCGGCCTAGGTTGAGGGTTACCCCTCTAGAGTTCACAGTTACAGAGTGGTACGCTCGAGCCGAGTATGGTACCGGGTGCCGGCCACGCCTCTTTAGGTTTGAGGCGTGACACTAAGTCCCCACAATAACCGCGCCTCTGCGCCCACAAGGCCACTGGACATATATGTACCTGCATAAAAATTTGCAGCAAGTGTAGTATGAGTACGTAAATCAACACGTATCCAGTAAGTATCCCGCCTAACCTCGAAGAAGTAGTGACGAGGGATCGACTTCGACACTTACTATGGGCTATAAATAAAATATCAATGATATAACTAAGCATGGATTTCGTAGAGCGACTGTAAGCTCAATATCAGGAAATAAGTAAACAATTCTTTTGTTAATAAGAAATTTCCAAATTTATTTTCGTCATTTAACATTTTTTGGACGTCTGGCTAATGAAAGAAACATCAATTATTATCAATTCCAAAGATATATCATGCACAAATCATGTCGAGGTCGTACGGCCCCCTCCAACATAAATATTTAAATGGTGCACTGCCGAGGGTCGAACGACGCGAACCATAGATATATCAATTTAATCTACAGAGGCGTTTGGACCGCTCCACAAAAGAGAAAATACAATTTAAAACAACCAAATTCAAGATTTATTAAGGCAACTATTCAAGAAATATAAATTCTCATTTACGGTTAAGAAGAATGGAGTTTAACCTTTTAAAGTTTCTTTACCAAGTTTCGATATGATTTAACCAATTTAAATTAACAAGTAGGATGCAAGCATCGCAATTATAACATGATCTGGGTCATAGACTACCCGGACATAAGCATATTAGTAGCTACACACGGACTCTCGTCATCTCGTGCATACGTAGCCCCCACAAATAGAAGCACATATTGAATTATTTCACCTGTGGGGTTAATTCCCTCTTACAAGATTATAAAGGAGACTTACCTCACTCCAACGTTCCAAAACCGGCTCCAACGCTGCCCTAACACCTCAAACCGATGACCGTCGATCCAAAACTAGTCAAATAAGACGCAACCCAATCAACATATACTCTAATACCCATAATTAATCAATTTATAACAATTTCCATCTCTGCTCGAAAAATCGATAAAGCAACCCTCGGGCCCACATGCCCGGATTTCAACAATTTTCGAAGATAAACTTTACTCATGACACCACAAACTGAAATATATAATTTATTCCAAATTCCATGTCCAATTTCGTGGTCAAAATCCAAAAATACCAATTTTTAGTTTTTTCTTCAAAATCCCAAATTTCCACAAATTTTCATACATAAATCCATGTATAAACCTTGTATGTAACTCACAACTAGTAGAAATCACTTACCTCAGGAAGGATGACAAAATGGCACTTCAAAATCGCACCCAAGACCGGCTCCAATGAGAGAAAAGAGGTGAAATGAGCCAAAACCCGATTTGGCTAACTTATACATTCTGCCCACGCGACTTTCGCACCTGCGAACCCAAAGGCCACTTTTGCGGCACCAAGACCGCTTCTGCGGAAAACAATGGAGGCCGCCCCTTCGCAGCTGCAGAAAATGTACCGCTCCTGTGATCTCCACTCCGCTTCTGCATTCCAAGAGGCCGTATCTGCGCCATCGCAAATACAGAAGAAATCTCGCACCTGCGGGAACTGCCCAGCTCACCTAAAACTGCTTATGCGTCTTCGCACCTGCAGACAAAACCTCGCAGGTGTGGTTACACTAGATACCAGCTGCCTTAGCATTTTTCTTAGTCCAAAAATCGATTCGTTAAGCATCCGAAACTCACCCGAGGCCCCTGGGCCCCGTCCAATCCCACCAACCAGTCCAATAACATAGCACCGATCTACTCGAGGCCTCAAATCACATTAAACAACATCGAAATCATGAATCGCATCCCAATTCAAGCTTAATGAACTTTATAACTTCAAACTTCTACCTTCGATGCTGAAACCTATCAAATCAACTCTCGCAATACTGCCACAACAGAAAGGATGTGTCAAAATTCATAACCAACTTCCGAGTCAACAAATCATTGAGTCTCTCCTCCCGATAAGAACCATTACCTCATTATGAACCAAATAACGATATTTGCTATTAAATATTCCTCATATAAATCCGATTGCACTAATCTCAGGTCCAAAAATTTCGTCTCACCCAGTACAAGTCGTTCCGGTAATAAGCCACCATGTGCCATCAATCCACAAATTCGACTATGGTATATAAGGAAAAAGAACTCTAGAAAGAACTACTCAATCCACGTAACTAATTAAACAATAAAAGGTGTCATGAATCTTTCCCCAGAAAATGCGGGACAAAACATACAGGAATAGATATAGGGAACTGTGCTCAACATCACACTGTTGCGGCGTGCAACTCGATCCACACATGATACCGTGGCGGCGTGCCAACCGATCCAAACAATATATCCGTGGCGTCGTGCCACCCGATCCAACCACATACCCGTGGCGGCATGCCACCCGATCCACACATGATAATCTAAAGAAACGCTTATACTCACGAATTGACCGAATATCAACCATGAGCACGCCAAGTGCATAATACAAATCCTGGGGAGACGGGTAACGTCATACGCTATAAAACTCAAGCACAACTATGGTATAATAAATGACCTGCATCTCGAGAGCCATCCTGCTCATATAACACCACAAACTATACGGGATCTCAATATGAGTGCAAATAATCAAACGGCCTCACAACCCACATGGCACAATAGAGACTACACGAAAAGGCCGACAACAAAAATAACATCCAAGGCCCGAAGACCCCTCCGAAAACAACGCTATGCTGAAATGAACACATTCGGCCTGATATAGAGCCCACATTCACATTTAGATCCATCCACAGATCTCAAGTTGATTCTGATCGTACCGCACTAGGCTAATAACCTTTCAGGGATCCATAACAACCCTGTTTCCCATGACACATAAGAACAACCGTCAAATCCGGAACAAACTTCCACAATTCACAACCAACTGAATAGAGTGCCTTTCAGTCCTAAACTCTCACATTAGCGATAGTACCAAATCTCCATACTTGGTTCCAATCTTTAATCAATCAAGTGACTACATATCACACTTATACAATCTTCCCGTGGAATACGCTCCCATGACCTTCCGCACCAGGTAACAAGTCTACATATCCATACCACCGGCCATACTAATGATGTAAAGCAAATCAAGAAGCCGCAGATTAGTACACCAAGCCTCTTACACAGGACACCGATCTCAGGTGACGCTAAAGACAACACCAACTCACTCTAAACATCTGAATTCTTTTCTGATCATCCGAGCTCGTGACATTCTTGTCAACACCGAACCGCAACCTTGATCCTCAACTTCCAATTCCCATGCTACTCACTGCACCTAATCATGCCAATGCACAAGAGTACAAGAATTTCATCATAACTCCTGAACCACTAATAGAATACATACTTCATCATATAGGAACCTCTCACTTGACTCATATCAGGAGAACTATTACAACACGTGACTGAATTCTCATATCCGCAGAAAATACAACCCCAAGTAGTGGTCTAATCCACCATGTCCCTTCAGGGATCCATTTTCACACAACATGCCATATGAATCGAATGCCTCCCAAATCAACCAAGTTGTGGTGAATCTCAAGCCCAAGTGTACAACCACGAACCACATGGATAACTTCATGCTGGAGAAACTGGTCACTGCCATAACCGAGCTGATTCAACCATTACTAACTGAGCCACTTCTTCTAATTTACTCGGGACTTGCCCTAGAAATAATAACATCTCCATTCAAAGCATCATGAACCCAAATCCGCACCCATCCTGAGTGACCTTATTTCACGAGACCACGTTTGTCTCAAAATCCACAAACCATCTCATACCCTCCTTGTGCACACATTCACATCTTCAACTGGTACACCCATTCTGATATTTCCTTTACGAATCCGAAGTTATTTTATCCTATTCCTCTAATGCTACATCGCAGACCGAAGACAACATAAAACACTCCAAGCCCCTTTTCATAATCTGCTGCAAAAGCTCGATACTCAGCCATACTACAGACTCGAAATCCTTAGGTACTGCACTTTAACTTTTGAATCCACTAGGATCGTTATTGAGAGTCATCCACTCTGACTCGGTCCCAAATATAATCAACTCCAAGGCCCTGCTAACACAGGTACACCCTCTCAAAGAAGCAACCGACTAAGTTCATTTTCCTTGTACATCACATCCCCACGAAGCATAAACTCTGAGCCTTCCCAAAACCTGAACATGAATTGATAAGGCCAATTACAACACACATTCCTCAAACCCTTTGCTCAAATTACCACTGATGTTCTCTTTCCTTAGTCGTAACAACCCACCAATATGCCGATAACCAGAAACCTCACAAGTAGACAACCATGCAATCCAATCGTAGGCGGTGGGGCTCTCCCACTTAGCTTGAAGCTACCATTGCATGACCCTAGAACCTACCAAGATTCCTTCTTCCTTACTGACATGACCTTGCACAATCGACCCACCAAATTCCTCGAAATCTCCCTGTTAACCATTTCATGAACGCTTTGAATCACTAGTCATATTTACATATTCGACCTCTTACCGGATAGCCAGTAAAATTCTTCGTATAAGCTTCATCAACACCATGCAACAGTTAACCTACTCACCAGAAATAACCCACGTGTGGAAATTCCATGCCGACATCTTCCAACATCGCTGCAGCGAGTACAATTACTATGAAACCAATAAACCATCCTGGGCCGTGCTTGTTCACCAGCTGTACAAGTCCGTTCACTCCTCATGGACATCAACTAAAGGTGCGACAATATATTCCAATCCAAAGTCATGTTGTATCCTTCTTCATATCATGCAACTCCTTTACGTCGTATCCAACCCTTCTCCATATAGCAACCAATATTCCAAATTAAGTTCGTAGACTTAGTCACTGTCCACCATGAGTTCCAAATCACTCTAAACTTTCTGCAACGCATTTAGCTATCCTACCACATAACCCATATGTTACTCTGCCACTCTCCCACTTTGGTCAAACCCTCTCTTTTAAGCAACTACTCGATTTCTGCTTCTCACACTTGGCCTTCTAGAAACTTAATCGCGACAAGACACCTCCCACATGTTTTTCCTCATCATTCGCTGCCCAGTTGTTGCCTTAAATCAAAATCTATCTCTGTAGCACTTGAACCAATCGATCACTACTAACTTTAAACCTTTCTGAAGATCATCTTCCTTGAACCCTTAACACCTGGACCACCGATTAAGTCCTGAACCACCGCACACTGCGACCTCTGACAGCCGCTTCCCCGACACTATTTTATACTACCCTGCCCTAAAGGCAAATTGATGAAGACCATAACATCGGCGAACTTAACACATTCAATCCAAGGTGAAGATACCACATCACAAATGAAAATTCCACCATGCTCGAAATACCAAGTCTCGTTACTCAGTCAACCCAAACCTAAACATTCATAGTCCGATTGCCTTTCCTTCGCCGGAAATAAAATACTGGATCTCTAAATCATGCAGTGAGTAAACCTCCTTCCACGTCATTCACTGCTTCGACGCATAAACAAACAACCTACCATTACACAAACACGGTGCGATAGAAACGCACGAATCGTCATAACAATCAATGCCAAACCTCAAAACCTTAAGTAATACTACTACTGAGCTGTAACGACAGAACGGCCTTCCGCAAGGCGACGACAATAGCCCAATCAAATACGCAGGGAGAAACATCCTGCACCACATCTGTAGTACCATTAAAATTCCTCGATTCCCAATTTATAACAAGTGCTTCACTTCGCATAAGACTAAATAGGAAGGGAATGAAGGCATAAGCCCCAAAGGAATCGAATCGCACGACGAGGAATAAAGAAGGGAAGTGCTCCTAACAGTCCTGTAACCTCTCGAAGATAAGTACAGACGTATCCGTACCGATCCGGAAGACTCTACTAGGCTCGCTCATGAATCGTGAGACCTAAGTGAACCTAGTGTTCTTATACCATGTTGTCACGACCCAAAATCTATTAAAGGTCGTGATGGCGCCGGACACCGCTGCCAGGAAAGCCAAAAATAAATACTTAATTGGGTTCTCATTTTAATATTTCTAAAATTATATTTCCTTCAATTAAATAGTAAAAGATGAAATTTATAAAATAAATAATAATATTTTTAACAATTTCAATACCAGACAACCCATAACCACCCCAAAACTCGGTGTCAAAAGTGCATGAGCCTGAACTAGGAATGTAAATTAAAATACAACATCTGTCCGAAATACAAAATTGGACAGGGGAAATATAAATACTCTGAAGGAGACTCTGCTGGCTGCGAATCGTAGTATAGAATGCATCTCACCTAAGTCCCCACAATAATCGCGCCTCTGCGCCCACAATGCCACTAGACATATATGTACCTGCACAAAAATGTGCAGCAAATATAGTATGAGTATGTAAATCAACGCGTACCCAGTAAATATACCGCCTAACCTCGAAGAAGTAGTGACGAGGGGTCGACTTCGACACTTACTATGGGCTATAAATAAAATATCAATGATATAACTAAGCGTGGATTTCATAGAACAGCTGTAAGCTCAATATAAGGAAATAAGTAAACAATTCTTTTGTTAATAAGAAATTTCCAAATTTATTTTCGTCATTTAATATTTTTTTGGACCTCTGGCCAATGAAAGCAATATCAATTATTATCAATTCCAAAGATATATCATGCGCAAATCATGCCGAGGTCGTACGACCCGCTCTAACATAAATATTTAAACTGTGCACTGCCGAGGGTCGAACGGTGCGAACAATAGATGCATCTATTTAATCTGCCGAGGCGTTCGACCGCTCCACAAAAGAGAAAATACAATTTAAAACAACCAAATTCAAGATTTATTAAGGCAACTATTCAAGAAATACAAATTTTCATTTATGGTAAAAAAGAATGGAGTTTAACATTTTAAAGTTCCTTTACCAAGTTTCGATATGATTTAAGCAATTTAAATTAACAAGTAGGATGCAAGCATCGTAATTATAACATGATCTGGGTCCTAGACTACCCGGACATAATCATATTAGTAGATACGCACGGACTCTCGTCACCTCATGCGTACGTAGCCCCCACAAATAGAAACACATATTGAATTATTTCACCTATGGAGTTAATTCCCTCTTAAAAGATTAGAAAGGAGACTTACTTTACTCCGACATTCCAAAACTGGCTCCAATGCCGCCCTAACACCTCAAACCGATGACTGTCGATCCAAAACTAGTCAAATAAGACGCATCCCAATCAAAATATAATCTAATACCCATAATTAATCAATTTATAATAATTTTCATCTCCGCTCGAAAAATCGATAAAGCAACCCTCGGTCACATGTGCCCGGATTCCGAAAATATTTGAAGATAAATTTTACCCATGGCACCACGAACTCAAATATATAATTTATTTCAAATTCCATGTCTGATTTCGTGGTCAAAATCCAAATATACCAATTTCTAAGTTTTTCTTCAAAATCCCAAATTTCTACAAATTTTCATGCATAAATCCATATATAAACCTTGTATGTAACTCACAACTAGTAGAAATCACTTACCTCATGAAGGATGACAAAATGGCACTTCAAAATTGCACTCAAGATCAGCTCCAACCAGAGAAAAGAGGTGAAATGAGCCAAAACCTGACTTTCGCACCTGCGAAGCTTCTGCAGCGTCGCTTCTGCGGAAAACACTGAGGCCGCCCCTTCGCACCTGTGAAAAATGTCCCGCTCCTACGACATCGCAGGTGCGCAAATGCACCTCGCTCCTGCGATCCACTCCACTTCTGCGCTCCAAGAGGCCACATCTGCGCCATCGTAGATGTGGAAGAAGTCTCGCACCTGCGGGCGCTGCCCAGCTCACCCAATACCGCTTCTGCGTCTCCGCACCTGCGGCCAAAACCTTGCAGGTGCGGTTATACTAGATCCGTTAAGCATCCGAAACTCACCCGAGGCTCCCGGGACCCTGTCCAATACCACCAACCAGTCCAATAACATAACACGGACCTGCTCGAGGCCTCAAATCACATCAAACAATATCGAAATTATGAATCGCACCCCAATTCAAGCTTAATGAATTTTAGAACTTCAAACTTCTATCTTCGACGCCGAAACCTATCAAATCACGTTCGATTGATCTTAAATTTTGCACACAAGTCATAATTGACATTACGGACCTACTCAAGTTTTCAGAATCAGAATCCGACCCCGATATCAAAAAGTGCACTCCTGATCAAACTTCTCAAAAATCTTCAAATTTTTAACTTTCGTCAAATTACCCCAAAATGACCTACGGACCTCCAAATCCACATCCGAACACGCTCCCAATACCAGAATCGCCTTACGGAGCTATTCCCAGACTCAGAATCCCAAACGGACATCAATAACATTGAAATGTACTTCAACCCAAATTTAAAAAATTCTTCCAAAAATGCCAACTTCCATAATAGGTGCCGAAACGCTCCCGGGTCATCCAAAAATTGATCCGGACATGCGTCCAAGTCCAAAATCATCATACGAACCTGTTGAAACCTTCCAATCCCGATTCCGAGGTCGTTTACTCAAAAATCAAACCTTAGTCAATTCTTCCAACTTAAAGCTTTCGAAATTAGAATTTTCTTCCCAAACTAACTCCGAATTTCCCGAAATTCAATTCCGACCATATTCACAAGTCATAATACCTGAAGTAAAACTGCTCAGGGTCTCAAACCGCTGAATAACACGCTAGAGCTCAAAACGACCGGTCGGGTCGTTACAATAACTAGGCTAACATTAAAAGAAGTTGGAATTTATGTGGCGACTAAAGTTTTATTAAGGGTTAAGCTTGGTAAGGTGAACAACATAACGAAATAAAGAACAAATGAATAACCAAAAACTCCATTTTTCTCAATGTACAACATACAAGAAAAGTTAAAAGAAACTAATTCTCAATGCTCAAACTCTATAATGATAGGCAGATGAGAAGATTCACAGCATGAGATAGTGCTTGACTCAATATATTTAAACTATCTTTTCAAAATTTTTAGTGTAAACAATCCTATCTAACTTGAACAATCCTTCTGGATTCCTTCCATATCTGAAAGCAAAGCCAATTTCCGCATCACGAACATAAGATCTGGCCTTAAACTCTGTGAAATTCTCCCATTGTGATTTTGGCTGGTGACTAGATGAAAAGCTACACTCATTTTTACCACACATGTTGAGATCTCCCATTTTAATCCAAGGAGAGTTCGTTGGTAATTCAATTGGATTTAATTCTAGGCCGTTGCTTGGACTTCCATAAACTCCATGAATTACGAAATGAATACTTGGCTTCTTAATTAATTTAAATCGCTTTGATATATATGTGTTTGACCCTTTAGTACGTGTGAAAGTTTTGGTGCCAACAGGTTCGACATGTTCTTCATCCCACATTAATACCATGTTTTATTGTATAAATAAGTCCTAATTTTATATTTCCATAGGTAAGCTTGAGCCGTTTAAATAGGCCCGAAAGTATTGAGCCTTTTCCCCTTTGGAAAATTAATTTAAATAGTCGAACACCCAACCGCTTAAATTAAAAATAACGGATGAATATATAATTTATATCTATACTATATTAAAAGTACGAAGGCTCTTAACGAAATGTCGTTCAACTTTTTTACCATTTAGAAATAGATTTCATACTGGATAAAACTGTAAAATCAAAAAACTTTCCTAATATTTAGGAGTTCTAAATATCATCTCCTAACATGGATACAAAATATTAAAACAGTAAAAGAATACAAAAAAATAGGAGGAAAGTTTCTTGTTGGTTTCCAACAAGGAAACTTCACGATTTTGTTTAATATTTCTGTTCCTTGTCATTGTCTAATCATAAAGACCAATTTTGTCTCTTTATTTTCTTTTCATATGATTTATTTGTTGTTTTTAAAATTTAAATCATATATAAGTACTTTTTAAGAAGCTTGGTCAAATTCGTTTATTCTATTCTAAAAAATTAATACGCCATTAGGTTTTGAAATAGTAATTGTTTTTGAAAAAAATAGTAATTATTAATTTGTGATAAAAAATTAATTACTGTAATTTAGTTTATAGAAAATACCTAAATTACCTCAATGCATATTTATGTTAAATAGATGAAAATGGACTTTTATTTTTTGGTAAAAAAGAAACTAATGTTATTACTAAGAAAGTTTATTACATAATATAAATTTACAAAATAGAAATTACTTACGAAATTCATCTTGTGGCTGATATGATTTTTTTAATAATCTGTCACTAATTTTATCACTGAATAGGATTAGTGATAAATTTTTGTTATTTGACTATATAATTTGTCCATCGCTAATTTTTCTTCTTTTTGTAGTTGACTTATCTAGAATACATGATACCTAGACGATTATTTTGATACGAATTAATATAAAAGAAGGGGTTACATAATAGAACACTAAACTTTCAAAGTTATCTTGGTTGTTTTCATACTTAGCTAGGCTATCCGTTCCTTTATTTTTTTAATTAAATAGACTCAATATTTGTTATTTTCAAGATCTTATATTTTAAAAAAAAAAAACTATTTTCAAGGGCTTACATTTTTATAATTTTATACGTATAGATAGAGGGTCACGCGCATCGCACGTATCCTAAAACTAGTATATTTATAACTATCTGTAATCACTATATAATCTATATATATCGACTAGAAAAAATAAATAATGCATCTACTTGCTATTTGTGGAAAGACACCTTTCCCTTTTCTTGAATTTTCTTTAGGCATCTGATTTTCAAGTGTACTTACAGTTAGTGCGATGTTATGAGTTGTATCAAATACTTATACAGTAATTAAAGTATATAAAATATAAATTTATGGTAAATGAATTGTTTATAAATATGATCAACGCAACGTAATATTTTTTGGGAAAAATTTCAAGGGAAATCAGTAGTCGCTATCCTTCGAGTGCGCACTAAGTAACATACTTATTTATCTCAGATCTTTCATGTGGGAACCAATCATCCAATCAACTCAGCCAATCCTTATTACTATGTAGCGATAATTGAAAAATGCATGTGTGTAGAAATAAGATTATATTCTTTAATTGTTGTGTGTATTTAAGGGGAAGAAACGATAAATTGATAAACTTAATAGTCCGTTCAAAATAAGAAGTAATAGTGACATTGGTTTAAAATAATTTGACAGTAGGAGGGACCAAATTAAGCAACAATTCATAAAGATTAAGTTGCTTCAGGAATAACATGTTTTGGTTGAAGTGCTACATTTGATTTGTTTTCAAACTAGACTTCTCTAATTGTTTAGATGCCACGGCCCGAAATTTTCACCTTCGGGACCGTGATGACGCCTAACATTTTACTTGGTAGGCAAACCGACGTTAGAATAATCTTAACCATTTTTAAATAATTTAAATTAAACGGAAGTCAATTACTGAAATAAAGTGCGGAAGACCACAACTATTGAATCATCAAAATACATCCCCGAATCTAGTGTCACAAGTGCACGAGCTACTAGAATAATACAAATAAAGGTCTGAATAAAATTCAACCTGTTTGAAATATAATACACAGCTAAGACAAGATAGAACTAAGACAAGATAGAAGGGGAACTGCGAATGCTGTGCAGTTATATCTCAAGTCTCCTCTGAGTAGCTGAATCCGAGCAAGTCTATGGTACGCCGCTGAGACCAACTGCAAAATCTGCACAAGAAGTGCAGAGTGTAGTATGAGTACAACCGACCCCATGTACTCAGTAAGTGTCGAGCCTAACTTCGACGAAGTAGTGATGAGTCTATGACAGGATACATATGTAAACAACATGTACAAGTATATACAAATACGAAGCAACAATAATACAATAAATAACACTTTATAAATTTGGGAGGGAACATGCGAAGGGGGGTGATATAATAATTTCAGCTGGAAAAATTATCACTTAGCAGCCAATTAATTGATCAACAATAAAATGAGCAACTGGTAATACGCAAATGGCACGACACCACCCTTCGTGCTTTTACTCTCATTCCTCCCATAAACTGATAATTAAATAATAATAATTGGCATAGCATCACCCTTCGTGCTTTAACTCTCTTTTGGCACGGCATCACCCTTCGTGCTTTTACACTCTCTGAAAATGACACGGCATCACCCTTCGTGCTTTTACACTAAAGAATGGCTCGGCAACACCCTTCGTGCTTTTACACTCTTTCTCACCATGACAATGATAGTATAAATAATAAAAATGACACAACATCACCCTTCGTGCTTTTACGCTCTTTCTCACAATATTCAACAATAATTAAATCAATAACAATTTCATAAATAATGTTCAAAATAAACTTAAGCAGGAATATCTTAATTAAATAAACAATTATTCAAAATGAATTAAATTCCTTCAGAATACTTTGACTCAACCACAACGCATAAGAACTCGTCACATCACATATACGTTGTACCCGCATATTAAATCACGTAGCAAATAAACAAATAAATCCTACTCCCTCAAGTCAAGGTCAACCACGACACTTACCTCGCTTTGCAACCAAATTTAAGATTCTAATAAACCTTTGCCTCACGAATTTGTGTCTGAAATCCTCAAATCTAGTCATAAACAATTCAATATACTCAATACAAATCGTAGGAATTAATTCCATATGAATTTTATAATTTTTCGGATTAAAATCCAAAATTCATCTAAAACATCAACAGTGGAGCCCACGTATCGAATCTCGGAAAAACTTACAAAATTCGAATACCCGTTCCGAGACGAGTCCAACCATACAAAATTATCAAATTCCGATGTCAAATGGACCTTCAAATCTTTAATTTTTGTTTTTGAAAAGTTTTACAAAAATTTCAATTTCTTCCATCTAAATCCGAAATAAATGATGAATAATGACATGAATTTATGAAATATAATCACTTTTGGTTATAGAACACTTACCCAATTCAAAGTCGTGAAAAATCCCTTTGGAATCGCCTAAATTCGAGACCCAAAACTCAAAAATGAGTAAAAATGGTTTACTTCCGATTTTATGGGTACTGTCCAGGCTTTTTCGCATCTACGGACACTTAACCGCATCTACAGTTCCGCTTTTGCGGAGGTTGGGGTCGCTTCTGCGGACAAGAGTCTGCTTCTGCACAAGGCTACACCTTCCCCCTTTTCCCGCTTCTGCGCTCGCGCTTCTGCGACACCTTGTCCGTTTCTACGAGGCATGGCTCGCTTTTGCGACCTCTCACCTGCAGTCTAAAATCCGCAGGTGCGATTACACCAGAAGCCAAAATTTCAGATTTTTCTTAAGTCCAAATTTTGATCCGTTAACTATCCGGATTTCATCCGAGACCCCCGGGACCTCAATCAAATACACCAACAAGTTCTAAAACATCATCCGAACTTAGTCGAGACCTCAAATAACATCAAACAATGCTAAATATACGAATCGTACCCCAATTCAAGCTTAAGGAACTTAAGAATTTTTAACTTCTACATTCGATACCGAAACCTATCAAATCAAGTCTGATGGACCTCAAATTTTGCACACAAGTCATAAATGACATAACAGACCTATTCAAATTTCCAGAATCGGTTTCCGATATCAAAAAGTCAAATCTGTGGTCAAACTTTGGAAATCTTTAGCCTTTAATTTTTTAGTTTTCGTTAAATGGCGATAATTTGAGCTAGGGACCTCTAAATTAAATTTCGGGCATACGCCCAAGTCCCAAATCACGATACGGACCTACCGGGACTGTCAAAACACTGATCCGTGTCTGTTTGCTCAAAAGATTGACCAAAATCAACTCAGTTGAGTTTTGAAACTCTATTTCACATTTTAATCTATTTTTCACATAAAAACTTTTCGAAAAATTATACGGACTGCGTACGCAAGTCGAGGAATGATGAATAGTGTTTTTTGAGGTCTTAGAACACAGTAATGAATGTTTAAATTAAAGATGATATTTTTGATCATCATATTCTCCACCTCTAAAACAAACATTCGTCCTCGAAAGGAATTAGAAAAATACCCGAGGTGGTGAAAATATGTGGATATCTACTCCGCATGTCCGACTCGGACTCCGAGGTAGATACTTCTCTCGGCTGACTCCTCCATCTAACCCGAACTGAAGGATAACTCTTAGACCTCAACTGTCGGACCTGCCGGGCTAGAATAGCTACTTGCTACTCTTCATAAGTCAGATCTTTGTCCAATTAGACTGAGCTGAAATCTAATACATAGGACAGATCACCATGATATTTCCGTAGCATAGACATATGGAACATCAGATGAACTGCTAATAAATTAGGTGGTAGTGCAGTCTTGTAAGCTACTTCACCCACCCTTTCAAGAATTTCAAAGGGTCCAATATACCTAGGGCTCAACTTGCCCTTCTTTCCGAATCTCATTACACCTTTCATAGGTGAAACCCGAAGCAATACTGTTTCTCCTGCCATGAACGCAATGTCACGAACTTTACGATCGGCATAATTTTGACCTTATTCAAGGCATCCTGTACCAAATCGGTACCTAAAACCTGAGTCTCTCCTGGTTCAAACAAGTCAACTGCGAACGACACCGTCTTCCGTATAATGCCTTATATGGAGCCATCTGAATGCTCGACTAATAGTTGTTATTATAGGCAAACTCCGCAAGTGGCAAGAACTGATCCCAAGAACCTCCAAAGTCTATAACACAAGCGCGAAACATATCTTCCAATATCTGAATAGTGCGCTCTGACTGCCCATCTGTCTGTGGATGAAATGTTGTACTGCATACCTTGATCATAAATGATAGACATGGGCACACCGAGAAGGCGTACAATCTCACAGATGTAAATCTTCGCTAACCGTTCTGAAGAATAGGTAACTACTACTGGAAGGAAATGTGGTGACTTGGTCAACTTGTCCACAATGACACATACTGCGTCAAACTTTCTCTGAGTCCGTGGAAGCCCAACAACAAAATCCATATTAATACGCTCCCACTTCCACTCAGGAATTTTTTACTTCTGAAGCAAACTACCAGGTCTCTGATGCTCGTACTTAACTTGCTGACAATGTAGACACCGAGCTATATATGTAACTATATCCTTCTTCATTCTCCTCCACCAATAATGTTACCGCAAATCTTGATATATTTTGGCTGCACCTGGATGAATAGAATACCGGGAACTGTAGGCCTCTTCCACAATTAATTCACGAAGCCCATCCACATTAGGCACACAAATACGACCATGCATCCGTAGATCTCCATCTTCCCCTACAGTAACCTATCTGGAACCACCGTGCTGCACCGTGTCCTTAAGGACAAGTAAATGAGGATCATCATACTGTCGCTCTCTGATGCGCTCATATAAAGAAGACCGAGCGGCTGTGCAAACTAGAACCCGACTGGGCTCAAAAACATCTAACCTCACAGACTGATTGGCCAAAGTCTGAACATCTGCAGCTAACGGCCTCTCACCAACCGGAATATATGCAAGACTGCCCATACTCACAGCCTTTCTACTCAAAGCATCAGCCACCACATTGGCCTTTCCGGGGTGATACAAAATAGTGATATCATAATCTTTCAACAACTCCATCCATCTTCTAAGCTCGAATTCTGAACCCTGAACCAGAGATTCTGGGTTCGTCCTCAGCAGAGTCGCCAGAGCTGTCACACCTCATTTTTCCCTAGGGGGATAGGGAGTTTTTCCAATTTAAGTGACATTATTTGAAATGGGATTATTTATTCAATCAGGGTCGCCACTTGGAATAATTTATGGTGTCCCAAGTCACCGGTTTATTTTAAATCCCAAATCGAGGAAATTTGACTCTATTTTTACGGTCCGCGAACACAGAAGACCGGGTAAGGAGTTCTGTTAATTCGGAAGAAGATGTTCGAGTTCCATGGTTTTAGCACGGTTGCTTAACGATTAATACTTGGCCTAATTATCTGATTTATTACATATTTAAAGCCTATTGTGCATTTTTACTTTTAACCGCTTTTAATTATTTATGAAATTATTTCTGGAACAAGTCACGATGTCGTACACTTATCGTTTTGGTACACATTGCAAACCGCGCCACATGAAATGCACTCGCGATTTACGACATATTTATTTTTATTACTATTTGAAGTTGTGGTCGAGTTGCATGAAATGCACACTCGAATTGGAATTTACGTCTCGTGACCATGCCACGGGAACCGTACCCATGGCCACGATACTTTATTAGTCGCGCCTAAAGCGAACTACGATATTCAATAAGATTATTATCTTCCTGCGTTTGAATCAAGCGTGAAAGCTAAAAACCATATAACTTATTTAGGGATAAAAGTGCACATGCTATTATTTAATAGTAGGAGATTCATGCTCTGCCTTAGTTACACTTATTACACCCAAAACAAATTAAAATTAACTTTAAATGGGCAACGAAAGTGCAAGCCCCATCTTCCTCATCATCACGGTAGACCAATAAAATAATCAACTAAGAAAGAAAACAAAAATATTCTAATCTAAATTATGTAACAAACTTTAAACTAACATTTACATGTACTTCTTAAGAGAGAATAACACAAGCACATGAGAGCAATTTTCTAACTAATCAAGAAATCAATCAATAAAGAAGAAAACTCAACAAATAGTAAGATCCCATATTTATTGACATGAATTTCACAACTTAAATCATGTATTAATAAACACGGTAATAGAATAAAATGAGAGTGAGAGAAATGAACCTGAGATAGTCTTTTAGTTAATGAACCTCAGCAATTACAACAACTAAGTCGAACAAAATCGAGCAGTGAATAAGCCTCGAACAAAATATTCAACAAAACCTCCGAACAAATGCAGCAGAACCTCGACCGGAGAACTCGAACGGTGAGCGAAAACAACGACAAGCTAGATTCAATCAAACCCCATTTTTGCAACAGAAATCCGAAATTAAAAGCGAAGAAGCAAAAATATTTTTGTTGTTTTCTGAAAATTTCAAAAGAATCAGAAACTAAGGAAAGGAGCTTGAAGAACTTTTGAAACCTTAGTTTCCTCTCAATTTTCTGTCCTATTTTTCCTCCAGAAACCTCTCATTTTTGGAATCTAAATCTGATTATTCCCCCCTCTCTCTCTGTCCTAAGTTGCGCTCTATTTTTGTCCCCTCTCTTTGTGCTCTGTTTTATTACTCTCCCGTTTTCCGGTTGCTGCACAGCTTTTTTCCTTCTTACTCTAGGGTCCTCCTTTTTAGCTCTGCTTCCTTTTTTAGGGGAGTCGGGGTAAAACTCTAGTTATGGGATTAGGTTTTTGGTGGGTATTGAGCTCAGATATTGTGGGCCATTCCGAATTGGGCCTCTTTTGTTCCAAAGCAAAATAATGAGCCTAAACTACTAAAATACAACAAAAATATTAATTAGTCTTATTTAAGTAGAGTAACTATTAAAATAACACTACATACTAAAACAAGACTATTTTTGTATTTTCAGATATTATAACAAAGTAAAAGTAAAGAAAATAGGCTAAAGTCATGGCAAAAATTAAAGTACTATAAACATAAATATACTAATTGACCTTAAACTAAAGATGAAAATATTTTTTATATTTTTAAATTGTAATTTGAAGTACAAATTGACTAAAACTCTATAAAAATTAAAGCTAATTTAAATAAATATTTTAAACACTTAAAAATAGCTCAAAACTGTGACGGGTCAAAAATTACGTGCTTACACATCTCTAGGACGACCTCTAACTGGTTGGCTTCCACCTCTAGCTGTCTGACCCCTGCCTATAGCTGGCTAGGCAGAAGGTGGAGCAACTGGTGCCGGCATGATGGCACGAGAATCTTGTTGAGATCCGTTGCTCGACAACCTAGGGAAATATCTCCTGATGTGACCAATGTTCCCACACTCATAACACCCATCCTTCTGCGGTGGCTGTTGAGAACTGAAGCTGACCCAAACGGGCCGGATAACCGTTGTAGTAACTCTGGAGTGGTGGTACACTGATAGGAGCTGAATGTGCACTAAATGCTGGCTGCCCAGAGTAAGGCATAATAGGACCATGACTCCCTGAAACACAGTGAGATGCCTGATGTGCTGAATAAAATGGCCTGGGAGTATGACCCCTACCATAAGTACCCCTGCCTCCAGATGAGGCGCCTCTGAAATTACCGGAATGTCGTGGCTTTTTATCTTACACTAGCCCTCTCTCCTAAGCACGAACTAACTCGATCCGCCTAGAAATATTCATAATTGTCTGGAAGGAAATATCACTCCCTGCCTCCTTGGCCATCTGAAGCCTGATAGTATAAGTAAGTCCATCAATGAATCTCCTCACTTTCTCCTTTTCAGTAGGAAGCAAGACGATGGCATGGCGTGCTATATCCACAAATTGGGTCTCATACTGGGTAACAATCATACTACCCTACTGGAGATGCTCAAATCTCATGGGGTATTCCTCTCACAGTGTAATAGGAACAAACTCCTCCAGAAATAGCTTTGAGAACTGGTCCTAAATAAGTGCAGGTGACCCAATTGGTCTGGTCAACATATAATCTCTCCACCACCTCTTGGCTGAACCCGTCATATGAAATACAGCAAAATCGAACCTGATGCTTTAAACTATTCCCATATTCCGCATCACTTTATGGCAGCGGTCAAGATAATCATGTGGGTCCTCAGAAGGTGTACCATTGAAGTGAACTGGAAAGAGCTTAGTAAATTTGTCCAGTCTCAATAAGGCCACTGAATACATGGTGGGCCTATCACGGGCATGTGCCGCAACCACCGGATGAATTACCCCAACTGGCGGGACTGCTGGAGCATGATTTTGTGGAGCCATCTACTCCGAATCGGGAGTAGTGGGAGTCTTTGCTCCTCTCCTGGCCTTTGAGATGGTTGGTGCCACTGGAAATGTACCATTCTGGGCCACGCCCTCCATAAGGCTCACCAAACGAACTAGATCGTCCTGAAGCACTAGAGTAGCTATGAATCCTTCCGGGACCTGAACTGGTCCAACAGGTACAGTCTGAGATGGAACCTCCGCTTTTAAATCCACCTGAGGTTCTACAACAGGTGTTGCTGCTCGAGCTCTAGACTGAGCTCTACCTCTGCCTCTACCTCGTCCTCTAGCGCGACCTAGGCCTCTACCCCTGGTCATAGTTTCCACAGAGGGATCTGGCCCCTGTCCATCTGTAGATGTATTATGTGTTCTCGCCATCTACGAGAGAATAAGATTAAAATGGTTCAATCATCGATGATAGAATAAAATCGTACGATAGAATAAGAAAGAAGTGATATTGTTCCTAAACTTCATAGCCTCTAGAAGATAAGTACAGATTTCTCCATACCGATCATTCAGACTCTACTAAGCTTGCTCGTGACTCATGAGACCTAAGTAACCTAGTGCTCGGATACCAACTTGTCACGACCAGAAATTTCCACCTTCGGGGTCGTGATGGCACCTAACATTTCACTTGCTAGGCAATCCAACGTTAGAATAATTTAAAGCATTTTTAACAATTTATTTTAATTATTTAGTAAAGAAACCCGTTCCCCCAATATAATCCTTCAATAAATTTCCGTTGCAGCGTGCAACCCGATCCAACAATATAAACTTAAAATATAATCTGTTGCGGCGTGCAACCCGATCCCCCAATATATTCTTTTTCATTTTCGTTGCGGCGTGAAATACGCTCAATATAATTTAAGTACTCTTAAATGTAAGAAAAATACTCCAATAAATATCACATTCAATGAGAAATTATTAGGCAACACAACATACAAGTAGCAATTAATTGTAGAAATCGGGGAGAAAAAGGGCAATTTAATATTCTAAATGTCAAGTAGCAATAAAGACACATAAGTCAAATAATCATGTAGCAATTATAGCATGAAAGAAATATGAGAGAAATAATTAATATAATAATTAACTCATGATAAAGAAAATAATTTATGATTTCCAGATAAATATACAATCAATCAATTTGACGACGTATAGACACTCATCACCTCGTCTATACATCGTTATACATGAAATTCACGTAACAAATAATTCAAGGGTTCCATTCCCTCAAGTCAAGGTTAACCACGACACTTACCTTGTTTTGCAATTTGAAGTGATCACTCTACCATAACATTTCCTTTCGAATTAGTCTCCAAACCTATCAAATTATTGTCCAACAATTCAATTGGAGCTTTAGAAATTATACATAATTCGAAAGAGACTTAATTTAAGTCATTTTTGGAAAAGTCAACCATAATTTAATGTGCCCCACTTTTTGGAACCCGACGGAAAATCATGGAATACGGACATCCGTTCTGATACGAGTTTAACCATACTAAAATTATCGAATTCCGACATCGGATTGCCTTTCAAATCCTAAATTTTCGTTTTTAGAAAGTTTTACAAAAATTTCAATTTTTTCCATCTAAATCCGAAATAAACGATGAATATAAACATGGATTTATGAAATATAATCACTTTCGGATATAGAACACTTACCCAAGTCGAATTCGTGAAAAGCCCCTTTGGAATCGCCCAAATACGAGACTAAAAACACAAAAATGAGCAAACATGGCTAAAACCCGATTTTATGTATTTTGTCCAGCATTTTCTCATTTGAGGACAAATTTTCGTATCTGCGGATTCGTATTTACGAGAAAAGTCTCACATTTGCGATGCCAGGGTGCGAGCCCAGTGGCCGCACCTGCGGAAGGAGTGTCGCACCTGGGACATCGCAGAAACAATGAGCTAGCCGTAGAGGCAGTCTACAACCGCAAAATCGATCCTCCCTTCGCAGAAGCGAATGCGCATCTGCGCAAAATTACTCCGCAGAAGCGGAGCATCATTCCAGTGCTCATGTCGCACAAGTGACGAATTCCACGTAGAAGCGGTTCCGCACCTGCGGTCCAAGTTTCGCAGGTGCGAAACACCGGAACCAGACCTGCAAATTTTATAAAACTGGTCTGAAACTCACCCGAGCCACTCGGTACCTCGTCCGAATATTCCAACAAGTCGTGTAACATAATACGGACTTACTCGGAGTCTCAAATCACGTTAAATAACGTCGAAATTACTATTCACATCACGAATCGGACTTATGAGTTTCAAACTTTTCACTTTACAAAACCTGTGCCGAAACGTATTAAATGAATCCGGAATGTTTTTAAATTTGGCGCACAAGTCATAAATGACACGACAGGGCTATTCCAACTCTCGAAATCTCAATCCGAGACTGATATTGATAAAGTCAAATTCACGGTCAAACTTTGGAATCTGTAAGTTTTCAAACTTCCAATTTTCAGTAAATGGCGATAACTCAAGGTAGAGACCTCCAAATTAAATTTCGGGCATACGCCCAAGTCCCAAATCACGATACGGACCTATCGGAACTGTTAAAATACTTATCCGAGTCCGTTTGCTCAAAACATTGACCGAAGTCAACTCAAACATTTGGGTTGTTACATATGGTATTAGAACCACTCCGCGTGCAACCTCGAACGGTGGTGAGGCAATCCTCAGCGAGGACACTGAGTCCCTAGGGGGAGTGTGTTTGTGACATGCTTTAGACTCTAGTGACACGTTTTAAACCCGTGAGGGTTTAAGCCCAGAACGAACAATATCACTAGCAAGTTGGGTTGTTACATATGAGTTGTATCAAATATCAATAACAATAGTAAAAGTATATAAAATATAAAATTTAATGGCAAATGAATTGTTTAGGAAAGATCAATGCAGTGTATAATTAATATGTAGCGATAATTGAAATATGCAACTGTGTAGAAATATGATTATATTCTATAATTGTTGTGCGTATTTAAGGGGAAGAAACAATAAATTAAAAATAATGATAGACTTAATAATCCGTTCAAAATGAAAAGTAATAGTGACATTGGTTTAAAAATAATTTGAGAGTAGGAGAGACCTTGACACTCAAATAACCATTAAAATTATCCTTGCAGAATTTTTATGTATGAACTCAAGAATTTAAAGTAGGGAAAATTTTACTTGTAAAGTTTTTATTTATGAACTCAGTAATTAAAGTAGGAAAATAGTAGTTTTCTCCTTGTGATATGGCGTTACTTTAATTTTAATCCTCGTATTATTCACCCTAGCACATTTAACCTTCAATTGAGTTAATGTATGATTTTAGTACCTAAATCAAATTGACCACAACTTTTATTTTGCAATTACAGAGAATGTTTATCTTCCTTTTCAAGTTTCATAAAACTAAATACGTAAAAACTTTTGATTCACTTTGTCTATTAATGCTATTTAATATATTTAGTTATAGATATACCTCATAGGGGGTCTAAGTGTAAGATTTCTATAGTATAGGGGAAAGTATTTGATTTAAAAATACAGGGATATATTCAAACTAAATTATATTATAAGGGTGTTTAGTGTAATTATTAACCCTTAAAAGTAACTATAAGAATCAAGCTATGAAAAACCACTTTAAACGTTGAGATTGATTTTATAAATAATAAATAAAGCATTTACACATTGAAGATTTAACAAGTAACATTCAAGTTATGAAATCTCTTATTCTCCAAAAAAAAAAAGAAAAAGAAAAAGAATTTAGATCCATGATCTTGTTTTAACTAAACAGATTCATCTAGTGAATGCGAGCAACCAATTTTACTTTCTGTCACTTTTAGTGTTTATTCATGGTTTCTGCATTCTGAATCCAAAACTTTCATAGCGTAACATAATTTTACTTATAAATATGCTAAGAATTTAAACGATGAATCCAAAAATTTTAAATCTTGAATTCACATCTACTAAATAGTGACAAATTCACAATATGAAACAAATAAAGCAAATTACAAAAACAAAGAGAATTACAGGGAGCAAAAGATAACCAGTGACAAGTGACAATTTAAACAAATGATGTGGGTTCTCACTAACAACAACAACAACAACAACAACCCAGTATAATCTCACTAGTGGGGTCTGGGGAGGGTAGTGTGTACGCAGACCTTACCCCTACCCTGGGGTAGAGAGGCTGTTTCCAATAGAAACTCGGCATCCTTCCCTCCAAGAACTCCCCACCTTGCTCTTGGGGTGACTCGAACTCACAACCTCTTGGTTGGAAGTGGAGGGTGCTTACCATCAGAGCAACCCACCTTGTCGGGGTTCTCACTAACTAGGTAATCAAAAAAGTATAGAATACAAGAAAAGCTAATATACACTAATTTTCAATATTCCAACCCTATATAGATAGGTACATGATTAGACTGACTGCTTGCAAATAGTGCTTGGGCAATGATTTTTAAACAGCGATATAAATTTTGTATTGTAAACAATCCTATCTAACTTGTACAACCCTTCTGGATCATTTCCATCTCTGTATGTATAATCATCAAATTCGAATTTCACATCATGAACATAAAGAGTGGTCCACAAAATTCATGAATTTCTCCCATTGTGATTTTGGTTGGTGATAAGATAAAAAGTTACACTCACCTGCACTACACATGTTGAAATCCCCCATTATAATCCAAGGAGAGTTTTCTGTGCGGATAATTCTGTGCTAGAACTCCTTTTATACCTTTTTTGTCATGTTCTTCTCCTGACCCATTTACATTCCAAGATATGATCGTTAAAATGTTAAATGCTTCTGAAGAACTTGCACTGCTACTCATTGTTGATTTTGCACTTCAATAAGTATATAAAACATTAGTTAGTAAATAAATATAATAATAATCACTTTCTCAATGTAAAATTTACCAGAAAGGACTTGTATGATTATTTTGATCTCACCGTTCCAAAAAGCTCTCCTTTTCTGTTATTTGCTTGAACACCTCCAAATTCAGAAATGAGATATGAAACACTGACCTTAATGCAATGCTCTGCCGTAAAAAGACAATAGTATAAAATCTGGAATAAAGGAGTATTTATTGGCGAGAGAATAGCCCCTTCTAATCGAGAATCATATCTCCATCAAAATGCCGATTTTGTAGGTACATAAAAATCTGATTTTCTGAGAAAAGCTTTTAGTGAACGAATCTCCTGAGCAATACGACAAAGAGCTTTACAAAAAAGGAGGGACAAAATCTGTTGTGAAGAAGGGGGAGTTAATGAAATTTCACAAAAATGGAGTCAATCAATTGATCGGCTTTTCTGCGTCTCGTATACCCCTCCATTATTGATGGTAAGGCTGCAAAAATTTTGGCAAAGGATAAAAAGCAGAGACAGAGGCATAGCTTTCACGTCTCAGCTGCGTCTGCAGTTTGTTTAGGAGAAAATTAAATTACAGGGTGTTACAGGGTAGTAAAAGCGTTTCTTTGGAAGCGAAAAGTAGATGATAAAATGTATAAAATTTATATAATTTTTGTACATAATATACAGATTAGACATATATATAAAAATATATAAATTTTTTATATATTTTTTCGATTATTACTTTTACAACGGCTATACAATGTCTTTTTTTTCAAAATGGAGGGAATAACCTGTGTTGTGAAGAAATTGGACTTATTTTTACAATATAAAGGGGGAGACTGCGAGTGGGTTTTGAATAGACAGAATTGTGGGTTGTGGTTATTTGGGCTAATATTGGAGGTTTTTATTTTATATTTTTTTATTTTTAACCCGCGTCAGAAACTATTTATATTTTGATAGCCGAAAAAATATATAAAATTTGTAAATTTTTTATATATAACATACAAAATGCATATATATATACAAAAAATATATATATTTCTGCTACTCTTTCCGTTTGTTTCAATTTAAATGACATATTTTTCTTATTAGTACGTTTCAAAAGAAATGACATATTTCTATATTTGGAACCAATTTAACTTTAAACTTTCCATTTTGCTCATTTTATCCTTAATGAGAAGCTTTTATAGCCACATAAATATCATGGTGTCACAAAGCTTTTGTCCCTTAAACTTTTAGAACCACATATTTCAAAAGACTTTTTTTTATTCTTAAATTTCTTGTCAAGTCAAACGTACATCATTTAAATTGAAACAGATAGGGTATTATTTTGAGGGCAACTATACAATGTCATTTTCTCAATATTGGATTAGTTAGGAAAGCTGATTTCGGCTTATCCAAACAGGCTGAAAATCTTGGGCCTTTTCTTTAGACTTTTAAAGTGATAGTGCCATGTTACGGTTTTCCTGGGCGAGTTACATATTTGGCCAGTCGATCAAATATATATATATATATATGACTATTATTTTTTGGAAAACTATAAGGTGTAATTTTCCCTTTTCCTTTTTGTCATATACTACAAAATTGATTTCAGAAGCCAATACAACAGTTAAAGTGTATAGAACATAAATTTAATGGTAAATTAATTGTTTAGAATTATGATCAAGTCAGACGTAATATTAAGGGCAAAATATAAAATTGGCGAGTCGGTCGAAATTAATAACATTTGCTAGTTAACAGTACATAAAATATGTATATCATATATAATATAATATATGCAAAAACAAATATTAAAAAAATTATCAGTTATTATTTTTTGGAACGGTTACAAATGTACATTTCTCTAATATTAATATGTAACAACAACTGAAAATTATGCAATTTTACAAAATTATGATTATACTTTATAAGTGTCGTGACTTGTGAGAATAAGGCATTTGAATTTGATATCATTCTGTGTGGATAAGAAGCAAAAAGTGAGAATAAGAGTATTCCTCAAACTACTCTTGACACACTCGAAAAGTCATTTACATACTTTAATTTTGCGAGCCTCATTTTTCTTCAGTGTCCTTTCAGAGGTGACGTGGCAGATAAACAGCTTTGACCAAAATACAAACTTGGCGGGTTGGTCCAAATTATTCGTATTCACTAACCAAAAATATGTATATGATATGTTTATAATATACAAATATATATTTTATTGACTATTATTTTAAGGAACGTCTAAAATACATTTTTCAACAAATTTTACATTTATAAACACACACGAGAAGTAAAAAGAAGTATTTACAATAGTTATCAAACAGAAGTAAAGTAAGTAAAAGTTCAAGAAGATGACAATAGCATCTCTCTTTGATTTTTTAAAAACACAAACATGTCATCACGATTAGGGAGATTCTCTTTAATGACTGTTTCTTCTTTGAAATTCTGAACCCAATTGAGCAAACGAGGAAATGAGTGAGGTTCCAACAATTTCACACCCACAATATCTTCAATTACTTCAAGCCAATGAGGAATTATACCAAAAGCAATGTCCAAAATTCCAATTTTTTCACCACCAAAAAATTTCTTTTCTCCAACAAAAGCTTGTTCCTCTATAATTGTAAGCATTTCTATTGTTTCTTTGATGGCCTTTTCTTGCTTTTCTCCACTTGTGTAGTACATTGTCCCAATACAATGTCCCTATATCACAATAACGGGATAATCACGGAAGATAAAAAAAGAGCAGGGTTTTTTTTTAACAGTGTACCACATGAATATTATGTTAGGTGAATTACGTTGTTGAAGTAGCAACTTGCATGTGTGTCGGGATGGGATTTACTAATATTTTTCAGCTCTTTGTGTTTTCTTTGATATATTTGGCATAGTTGAGTTGTTTTTTCATTACAAAATTAGTTTTATGACTTTGGTGCAATAAGCCAATCATGAAAAGCTGAACCGGCCACTATCCGTGAAATTTAACCAATTTGGACAACTCTCCCAACAACATTTTTGTAAATAAAGATGTTTGTGCGAAAAAAATGTCTTCTAAATATTGAAAACCAAAAAAAAAAAAAAAAAAGAAGTAATTTGGGAATAAGATCATCGATTTTTTTTAAAGCACTTAAAGAATGTTAGCATTTTGAAAGAACATTGAAACTCCAAATAGAAGGCAGTAAGGCACAATTAAATTTAGGTGAGACCCTCCCTGAGCCGAGAGTCTAGCCGGAAATAGTCTTTCTACCTTTTTAAGATAGGGGTATGGACTGTGTACACACTACCCGCAAACTCTATTTGTGGACTACATTGAGTTTGTTGTTATTGTTGTTATTATTGAGAGTTAAATTGTCTGACTATTTACGCGCTGTAATAAAAAAAAAATACCTTATCTCCAGCAAATTTAACCCAAAATCTTGACATGGCTCTATCAATAGGATCAACGGGAAGAAGTGGATTTTGAGGCCAAGTATCTTCAATATATTCAAGAATAACCATGGATTCAGAAAGTGCTTTTTTACCATGAAAAAGCACTGGAAATCTCTTAAAAGCTGGATTATATTTCAAAACTAAAGGACATTTATCAGAATGTTCCTCTTCTATGTAGTCAAAAGGTATTCCCTTTAGCTTTAGAGCCCAAATAACCCTATAAGTGAACAAATTATAAGAAGTTCCATGGAGCTTTACTTCTTCCATTTGATGAACTTAAGAACCATAAACTCTAATTGATGTATATATAATGGAAAGATAATTAATAGAAGTTCTATATTTATGAAACTAGCCATGCTATATTTTTATGGACCCACCTTGGTTTAGAAATGGAGTTTAAGTTATATGTATTGGTAGGGTACACAAAGCATCCTGCATTTGTAGGTTTCAGGGAAGGACCATACCTCAAGAGGCATGATGTGGACACCATACCCTAATGCAAGCATTAATGACTAATTCCAGGTAGGGGTATCAATGGATATTTAAAAACCGACTAAACCGACCGAACTGTACCGTACCAAACCGATTTTTAGGTTTCTTTTGATAAAACTGTAGGTTTTTATATAAATTTATAACGTACTGATAACTAGGGTAGGTTTTTTATTTTATAAAAAATAAACCGAAAAAATACCGAACCGTACCGAATAAATTTACATGTGAAAAAAAATAAATATATATATATATATATATATATATATATATATATATTAAGT
>AWOL01S0001011.1:0-21638 GCA_000715115.1 Nicotiana otophora | reverse complement strand
CTCGACGCCTACTCCGGGTACAATCAAATTCGAATGAACTCAGAGGACCAGGAAAAGACTTCATTTATCACCAAGTACGGAACCTATTGCTATAATGTAATGCCATTCGGGCTGAAAAACGCAGGAGCTACTTACCAATGCCTAGTGAATAAAATGTTCGAAGAACAAATAGGTAAGTTGATAGAAGTTTACATTGATGACATGCTAGTTAAGTCCCTGCGCGCAAAGGACCATTTGACTCATTTGCAGGAAACGTTCAAGATCTTAAGGAAATACAACATGAAGCTCAACCCCGAGAAATGTGCTTTCGGGGTTAGATCGGGCAAGTTCCTTGGTTCCATGGTATCGAATGGGGGAATCGGGATCAACCCCGAAAAAATTAAGGCCATTGAAGACATCACCGCCGTGGATAGCGTGAAAGCAGTACAAAGGCTGACCGGGCAGATAACTGCCTTAGGCTGATTCATTTCGGGGTCATCAGATCGAAGCCACAAATTCTTCTCCCTACTCAAAAGGAAGAACGATTTCGCCTGGACCCCGGAATGCCAACAGGCACTAGAACAATTGAAGCGGTACTTATCGAGCCAACCACTACTTCACACTCCGAGGACAGATAAGAAGCTGTACTTATACTTGGCGGTATCATAAATCGCGCTAAGTGGCATCCTAATTCGAGAAGAGCAAGGTACACAGCTTCCTATTTATTGTGTAAGTCGGACCTTAAGGGAAGCAGAGGCTAGATACCCACACTTAGAGAAATTAGCACTTGCACTAATAAGCGCCTCTAGAAAGTTAAGACCATACTTTCAATGTCACCCCATATGTGTTTTGACCACTTACCCACTTCGCAATATTTTGCACAAACCCAAACTATCCGGTCGATTGGCCAAATGGGCCGTCAAACTCAGTGGGTACGATATCGAATATCAATCCCGTACGACCATCAACTCCCAAATTTTAGCGGACTTCGTGGCTGATTTCATGCCAACCCTCGTACCCGAAGTTGAAAAAGAACTCTTTTTAAAATCGGGTACGTCGTTGGGGGTTTGGACCCTCTACACAGATGATGCTTCAAATGTGAAGTGGTCCGGGCTTGGCATCGTACTGAAACCTCCCACAGGTGGAATTATTAGACAATCCATCAAAACCACTAGATTAACTAACAATGAGGCCGAGTACGAGGCCATGATTGCAGGTCTAGAGCTAGATAAAAGCCCGGGAGAAGAAGTCATTGAAGCCAAATGTGACTCTTTACTAGTGGTGAACCAAGTAAACAAAACTTTCGAGGTTCGAGATGATAGGATGCAAAGGTATTTGGACAAATTACAGGTAACTCTACACCGTTTCAAAGAATGGACCCTACAACATGTGCCTCGAGAACAAAACTGTGAGGCAGACGCACTCGCAAATTTGGGGTCGTTGGTCGAGGAAGATAAGATCGACTCGAGGACTTTCATTCAACTCTCGAGATCTGTAATCGAGAATGGACATGCCAAAATAAATTCCACGAGCTTAACCTGGAATTGGAGGAATAAGTATATTGAATATTTAAAGAACGTAAAACTCCTATTGGACCCTAAAGAATCGAGGATTCTACGAACCAAGGCTGCTCGATTCACGCTGGTTGAAGATGGAACACTATACAGAAGAACATTCGACGGACCACTGGCAGTATGTTTGGGACCGAGAGACACCGATTATGTTTTACAAGAGGTTCATGAAGGCGCTTGTGGAAACCACTCCGGCGTTGAACCATTAATTCGCAAAATCATCATAGCAGGGTACTACTGGGATAACATGGAGAAGGACACTAAGGAATTCGTTTGGAAATATGATAAATGTCAAAGGTTTGCACCGATGATCCACCAACCCGGAGAGCAACTTCATTCGGTCATTTCTCCATGGCCATTCATGAAATGGGGAATAGATATCGTCGGCCCTCTACCATCGGCCCAAGGTAAAGCTAAATTTATTATGTTTATGATTGACTATTTCTCTAAATGGGTTGAAGCACAGGCGTTCGAAAAGGTAAGAGAAAAAGAGGTTATAGATTTCATCTGGGACCACATCGTGAGTCGATTTGGGATACCAACAGAAATAACATGCGACAATGGTAGACAGTTTATCGGCGCTAAAGTGACGAAATTCCTCGAAGACCATAAAATAAAAAGAATACTGTCTACACCATATCATCCTAGCAGAAACGGATAGGCCGAATCAACGAACAAGATTATCATCAAAAACATAAAGAAAAGATTGAACGAAGCTAAAGTAAAATGGAGAGAAATTTTGCCCGAAGTCCTTTGGGCATATCGGACAACATCTAAATCCAGTACAGGAGCAACCCCATTTTTCCTAGTGTATGGATCCAAAGCTCTAATTCCGGTCGAAGTCGGGGAACCAAGCGCAAGGTTCCAACATACATCAGAAGAATCGAACTACGAGGAAATGAATACTAGCCTCGAATTATTAGATGAAAAATGAGAGGCGGCACTGGTTCGAATGGCTGCACAAAAACAACGAATCGAAAGGTACTACAACAGAAGAACCAACCTCCGCCATTTCAAGGCGGGGGACTTGGTCCTAAGGAAGGTCACCATTAACACTCGAGATCCTAATGAAGGGAAGCTCTGCCCAAATTGGAAAGGACCGTATCAAGTCCTCGATATAGTCGGGAAAGGGTCTTATAAACTTGGAGCAATGGATGGAAAACCGTTACCAAACAATTGGAATATATCGCTTCTCAAACGATATTACTGTTAAGGTATGATTTTATCCTCTATCGTCTATATACGTACATTTGACACTAACTCATTGCAGGAATTCGACGAAAAACATCAAGACCTCTGTTTCAAAGAACGCGTTGTACTCTTTTTCCCTCAAGTTCGGCTTTTATCCCAAATGGGTTTTTCCGACAAGGGTTTTAATGAGACAACAACTATGTGCTACCCGGGGACAAATCAATAGTATTCAAGGCTCCTTCATAATCAATCTCGAATACTGGGGGGCTACCAAGCGAATAAATCAATTTCGGCACAAGAACATTGCTCCATATCAAATTCATGACAAACATGGTCTCGATAGAGAAAAGTGTAAGGGCCAAATGGTCAAAACGAACCATGCCCATGTAGTTTCGCTCGAACTCTGGCACAAGATACAAACACATGTGTAATGACTTATAAAGGAGAACTTCTTTTTCAGATATCTCACACTTTGAAAAGATTTTCCTGCTTCATGATTCAAACAGGCTTAAAGTCCAACCACCATCAAAGGGATTTTTTATACAAGCGATCATAAAAGGCCTACGGGCTAAGATATTCTGAGTTCGAGTTCGAAACAATCACTCACTCAATAATTAAAGCCTAACGTCTATCTTACTTCGAGTTCGAGCAATCACTCACTTTATCATAAAGGCCTACGGGCTAAGAAATTCTGAGTTCGAGTTCGAAACAATCACTCACTCAATAATTAAAGCCTAAGGGCTATCTTACTTAGAGTTCAAACAATCACTCACTCGGTCACAAAAAGTCTACGGGCTAAGATATTTTGAGTTCGAGTTCGAAAACAATCGCTCACTCAATTATTAAAGCCTAAGGGATATCTTAATTCGAGTTCGAGCAATCACTCACTCGATCATAAAAAGCCTACGAGCTAAGATATTTTGAGTTCGAGTTCGAAAACAATCACTCACTCAATTATTAAAGCCTAAGGGCTATCTTACTTCGAGTTCGAGCAATCACTCACTCGGTCATAAAAAGCCTACGGGCTAAGATATTTTGAGTTCGAGTTCGAAAACAATCACTCACTCAATTATTAAAGCCTAAGGACTATCTTACTTCGAGTTCGAGCAATCACTCACTCGGTCATAAAAAGCCTACGGGCTAAGATATTCTGAGTTCGAGTTCGAAACAATCACTCACTCGGTCATAAAAGGCCTACGGGCTAAGATATTCTGAGTTCGAATTCGAAACAATCACTCACTCAAATTAAATCCTAAGGGCTATCTTACTTCGAGTTCGAGCAATCACCCACTCAGTCAAAAAAAGCCTACGGGCTAAGATATTCTGAGCTCGAGTTCGAAACACTCACTCACTCAATTATTAAAACCTAAGGGTTATCTTACTTCGAGTTCGAGCAATCACTCACTCAATTATCAAAACCTAAAGGCTATCTTTCTTTGAGTTCAAACGTTCACTCGACTACTAAACCTGTGGGCTACATTTTTTGAGGTCGGGCAAGCGCCCACTCGACCACTAAGCCTGTGGGCTACTTTTATTTCGAGCTCGAGCGAACACTCACTTATCCATAAAGGCTACGAAGGTCGAATTCGATGAAATCACCTAAATCCTCATAAAAACATCCGCAAGGCATGAATGAAATCTTCACGAAGCAAGGCAGTAAAAGAAAACGATATTTGTATAGATATACAAGGGTGGTTTACATAAATGAATGTAACATAGAAGAAGCTAAGGGATAAGCTTCTGGGTTATCATCAAGAGCGGTCTCTTCTTCACCGGGCTCCCCCTATCTTCGGACTCGCTCTTGCTACCAGCATCATCGTCATCATCATCGCCATCAAAAGCCAAGGCTTCAGCTTCAGCTTCGAGCTCTTTGGCCCTTTTTATCTCTTCAGCAAGGTCGAAACCTCGAGCGTGTATCTTCTCGAGGGTCTCCCTCCGAGAGCGACACTTAGCAAGTTCGGCAACCCAATGTGCTCGAGTGTCGGCAGTATCCGCTACCTTTCTTGCCTCCATTTGAGTAGCCTTGGCATCAGCCCGAGACACGGCAATAGACTTTTCCGCCATGACTTTCGACGACTCAACCTCCGCCTTAGCCTCAGCAAGCCGTGTTTCAAGGTCCTCGATCCTCTTGGCCTGAGCCGAACCCTTTTGCTTGACGCTTCGAAGCTGAACATCAGCCGATAATAATTTGGCCAAGATGGTTTCTTTTTCTGCAACCAGGCGGTCGATAGTTTCCTTCCACCGGTTACATTCGGCCTTTATTTGATCGACTTCTTCCCGAAGCAACCTGATCTTTTCAACCTTTTGCTACATCTGAGATAACGAAGGGTTAGCTTCCACAGTTGGGTCAAACCCATACTCTAACAGAATAAGGCTCACTTGCTTATCTAGTTCGGCCTCTTCTTCACGAGCCTTAGCGAAATCTGCTTGGAGGTCCTTTATAGCCTCGTCCTTTTGGCTGCAAAGAAGCCGAAGAACATCTCTCTCCCCCGAGACCTTCTGAAGCTCGACCTTACACTGGCTGAGTTATACTCGAAACCTGCTAATGGCCTACACAGTAGGGAAAAAACACAAGTCAAGTTTAGAAAAGAACGAAGAAACTAAGCACAGTATAATCATTACCCGAAAAATGAAATGTTGGGCCTCTTCTAGGATAAGAGAAGCATCACCAAAGCTGAGGCATCATCATCATCATCATCATCATCTTCTTCTTCTTCTTCTTCTTCTTCTTCTTCTTCTTCTTCTTCTTCTTCTTCTTCTTGTTATTGTTGTTGTTGTTGTTGTTGTTGTTGTTCTTCTTCTTCTTCTTCTTCTCTCAGTCATTGGACCGAGTCTGCCGAAAAAGCCTTCTTCTTCTTCTTCTTCTTCTTCTTCTTCTTCTCTCAGTCATTGGACCGAGTCCGCCGAAAGAGCGATTGACTTCCTCCTCACCCTTCGAGTTTTGGGCTTGGGGTCCTCTAACTGATAGACATCTTTTCGCTTCTTATCTTTCCCCGGTTTGGGGACCGGGGACTTGGTTCCTTCCTCACCACTCGAAGGCCTCAAAACAACGTCCTTGGTTATACCTGCATAAAAGGAAATAGGTAACGAATGGAGCATAAAAACGTTTCGAAGAATGCGAGAAGTGACCCTTACCGTGATTCTTGGCCTCCCATCTACCTTTTTCCAAATCACGCCAAACGCGTTCGGCATAAGAGGAAGTCGAGGCTAACTTTCGAACCCAATCCTCGAGGTCGGGTACCGCTTGTGGCATCCAAGGGGCAGCTGTATATTGGAGAAAGATATCAGAAAGAATCGGAGAAAGATACGAAAAGCAACGCCTTATGAAAATCACTTACGGTCGCAATTCCATTCCTCGGGGAACAATATCTTCTCTTCCGAAATGAGGTCGCGGGTTCTCACCCGAATATAACGGCCCATCCAACCCCGATCCTTATCTTCGTCGATGCTCGACATCAACGCTTTTGATGCCCGACGATGAAGCCTGATTAGTCCTCGAAAGATTTGAGGCCGATACAATCGTATGAGGTGATTTAGGGTAAAATCCTGCCCCCCGGCCTTGTTGGAGAACAAGCGAAGTAAGGTTACTATACGCCATAGAGAAGGATGAATTTGACCGAGGGTGACCTGATATCTTTTGAAAAAATCTATAATCACTGGGTTGACGGGACCCAACGTAAAGGGGTAAGTATAAACACTTAAAAACACCTTCACATGAGTGATGACGCTCTCTTCGGGAGAGGGAATTTGCAACACAACCTCGGAACCCCAGTTGCAGTCTTTCCTCACAGCCTTGAGATGGCCCTATAATATTGAGCACATGTACATTGACACATGCTCACATCGACCCGGAACAGACGAAGGATTTTCAACCCTAAAATCGATCTTCAGAGTACACGGGCAAGGAACGTACTCATGGGGAGGCGGCTCCACCGGCGCCTTGTCGCCGGACGGCCGTGAAGAAGAAGCTTTCTCCTTCTGAGGTACGGTTTTTGAGGTTTTTGCCATTGATGTAAGAAAAAGAAAAGAGAAGGAAGATGAAAGGTTGATGGTGCCAAACGCTGATGAAGGAGGCTCTACAAGTGGCGAAATAGAGGAAGAAAGAGTAAGAAAAATTGGAAGATTGAAGATGTAAAAGTGGTAAATGATAAATGGAAGGGCTATTTATAGGTTTATACCGTGGCGGTTCAGTATCAGTGATGACCGACCACCGTCTGACGTGCATTAAATACCTTGAAAGACTAAATCAACGGGACAGCTATCACATACGTCACGATCGAGCCCAGTGAAAACGTCAGCTTATAATCCGATCGAGCCGTCGAAAATCATATCTCTTCTCACCACATTCTTCCTGAGAAACGAGGGGACTATCTGTATACGGTCGAAATATATTTCGGTCTCCGTACATTTGGTCGAGTTCGAATGGTAAGCTATCGAAGTAAGAGCTCGAGACGAGTTCCGAGGATAGTACATACAAGCCTCGAGCTCCAAGACCGATTGAGGAATTGGCTCGATATCCTTATCAAGCCCATGACCAAATCGAACCGCAAGGCAAAGAGAAGGTTATCGGAGATGTACAGACTGATTGACACTCACCCCGAATATCGAACTCCAACTCAAGGCTGAGGGCTCGATACAATACCGAGCTCGAGCCAGTATCGAACTCGCAGACAAGAGCCGTTGCAACTGCACTAGGAGAGAGAATCTTGACATGAATCGAGGAAGAGACAATTCATCATGGGTTCTCCACTATATATTTTTTATTATAAATAAAGTAAAATCTCTCTACTATAAAGGGGAGGAATCCTTGTAAGCACAAGCATATGGACACATTGTAAGAAAAGACTACTTCCATTTATTGAAGAACAAATCTCTTAAGCTTGTTTTACTTGACATACTCACTCCTCTAGTTCAATAATTTATATCTCATTTCTATAGCCAAGAATCCAAACATTTCAACTTTTACGTACGATTTGTGTCAGGCTATATCACATATCCTTAGAACTATTTATAAATTCAACTTTATCCGATTTTTCGGGTAAACATCCTCCAAATATAAATATATACTGCATTTTTTCTTTTCGATTTAGATCTTTATTAGTATTTTCAAAAAGATCATAGATTGTACCCTATTTGCATGAAAATAGGGTAGATGAATAATCATCATATAGCGAGTTTCCTAACTAATCTTAAGCACTAGGAATTTTAAATAATTGTTTGTACGACGAGTTAAATTCACGTATTATTAGTGTTAATATTGTCATGTTGGGAACTTTTACGGTGAAAGCATTGTATTACTTTCGCAATGATAATATTAAGTATTTTTTAATAAAAAGACCGCAAAATGATTAAATATGTCCTTGTATTATTCGAAATTGAGTAATTGTCTCTTTGTTAAACTTATGGTTTATTATCCCTTCAGTTTGGAAGAAATTTTATTTTTATCCTTAATCCCTAGCGAAGCTCTAACTCGAGGGAAAGTTTAAACCAAATTTACATGTTAGAAGGATAAATTTCGACTTTTTTTCTCGAATAATTTATACTTGTGGTATCCACTCATTTCATGTTGGAGCTCCATTAATAGCAACGACAAATATAAGACAATTCACTAATAACTAAAAATAATATTATTCGTCCAAGAAAGGAAAATTTGAACAATTTCAAATAATACAAGACCAAATTTGGACTTTTTCAACAAATAATTCTTGTTGTGTAGAATATAAGCCAAGATAAAAATAATAGTATACCTTTTGTAGAAAAACAAGAAAATTACTTTTTATTATGATCTTCATCTTCTGTACAATGTGTATATTTATACAAGTATTTGAAAGACAATAGAGGACAGCTACAACTATATTTAATTAGAAGTGCTTAATTCCTATATATTTGCCCATAAGCACATGTATTTGCCCATAACTCTTTATAGTTTGCATTTGGATAAGATAGTTCTGGAAGGTTTAAGTGCCTTGCAGCTGTATCCAAAATGCTACATGAAGTGGACCGGATTTTGGGATGCAGTAATGGGCTCAGTTCTCTATTTGAATTGGGCTCTTGACTGCCCAATTATTTATTCTTATTTAGGATGCTAACTTTGGACCAAATGGGTAATATACCCGATAGACACATGTATTCTAGGTCATTTGAGACTTTGCTTGGCTTTCTCTTTTCTTCGTCTTCAATTTTGTATCGTCTCTTTCTTGCCCAAGGGTTTCCGGTCCAACACCCCCCCTCAAGTTGGAGGGGTGAGAAAGCACACCCAACTTGGAGATGATTGAGCAGTGCAGAGGTCCAGAAAGAGGTTTTGTAAATACGTCTGCGAGTTAAGATATTGAAGGAACAAAAGATAAAGAGATTAAATCGGCGAGGAACTGTTGAAGGACAAAGTGACAATCAATATCCACATGCTTTGTCCGGGAAGACCGGGTTCTTTGCTATGTGAAGAGCTGCCTGGCTATCGGAATGAAGAGAAACTGGCAAGGAGGGGGGAACTGACAGATCTGTTAGAAGGCGTATAAGCCATATGAGTTCTGCAACAACCTTCTTCACAGATCGGTACTCGGCTTCTGCAGAAGAAAGAGAGATGGAAGATTGTTTCTTTGATTTCCATGAAACAGGGGATCCTCCGAGGTTGATGTAAAATCCACTAACTGAGTGATGTGTCTCCGGACAGGATCCCCAATCGGAGTCACAAAAAGCAAGCAATTGTAAAGAGGGGTATGGATGCATAAAGAGGACAAGCCCCGGCGAAGAGAGAAGGTATCAGAGACAGTGTATACCGGCATCAAAATGAGGTTGACGCAGATTTTGCATATATTGGCTTAAATGCTGAACGGCGAAAGATAGGTCAGGGCGAGTATGGGTTAAAAAATTGAGCTTGCCCACTAGTCGCCTGTAGATGGTTGGATCGTGAAGAGGCTTACTAACATCGGCACGAAGCTTGCAACTAGGGTCTAGTGGAGATGAAGTTGGACGTGAATGAAGGACACCAAACTCATAAAGGAGGTCTAAGGTGAACTTTCTCTGACTGATAATTAGTCTCTGTTTTTCTCGTAGTATTTTCATTCCGAGAAAATAACTTGCCTCTCCAAGATCTTTGACTTTGAATTCTGAATTGAGAAATACCTTAAGATTAGAAAGTTCTGTAATATCAATACCCGTTAGAAATATGTCATCTATATAAATAACAACAATAGAAATGAAGCTGTCTTTTTGAAAAATAAGGAATAGTCGTTAAGAGAGTAGGAATAGCCTTTGAAATTGAGGGCACCAGTGAGTCTTGCATACCACTGGCGCGAAGCCTGTTTAAGTCCATACAAGGACTTTTTTAATCTAAAAACATGATTAACAGAGGGTGAAGTCATTCCTGGTGGAAATCTCATGTATACATCTTCCTGTAAATAACCATGAAGAAAAGCGTTGTTGACGTCTAATTGAAAAAGTTTCCAATTCATTTTGACTGCAACTGCTAAAATACATCTAACAGTGGTTATTTTGACCACGGGACTGAAAGTCTCATTGTAGTCGATTCCTTCTCTTTGTATGTCTCCGCATATAACTAGTCGAGCCTTGAACCTTTCAATACTGCCATCAGATATATACTTAATCTTATAAACCCATTTACATAGTAAAGGTTTCTTACCTTTTGGTAATTCAACCATTTTCCAGGTTTGGTTGGCCTCAAAGGCTTGGAATTCTTTAGCCATTGCATCCTGCCAAAATGGATGTAAACCTGCCTAGGAGAAACTTGTAGGTTCAATGATGTGAGAAATAGAGGTTAAAAGTGATTGATTTTTAGGGGAAAGGTCTGTGAAAAGCAGGGTAGTAGGTGAGACTGGTGCTGCAAAATAAAAATTTGTTAGATTAGTCAAGTACACAACATTGCACACATAATCTGCTAGATAAGAAAGTGGATTGTGTTCCCCAGCAGATCTCCTTAATGCAGTTTTAAGGTGAATAGGAGATGGAGAAGAAGTGGTTCCGGAGATAGGGGATGAGTGTGGAATTGTTCTAGGTGATGTTATTATAGAAGGAAGAGTAGGGCTAGGACTGGATTCTGAGAAAGAGGGGTAATCAGTCTGAGGGAAAAAGTGAGTTTGGTCTGATATAGTAGAAACCTCTTTAGGGAAAATGGGTAGTTCAGGTGTAGGAGAGGAAAAGGGGAATATATCCTCATGAAAAATTACACCTCTAGAAATGAAAATGGTTCTAGATTGAAGATTCAACAATTTGTATCCTTTCTTACCAAAAAGATATCCTATAAACACACTTTTGACTAATCTAGATTCAAGCTTTGATCTATGATGAGGTAGGGTAGAGGCATAACATAGGCAACCAAAGCATTTAAAAAAAAAAATCATAAGATGGAACTTTTCCAAAAAGAATTTCATAAGGTGTTTTGAAATTAATCACTCTAGAAGGAAATCTATTGATTAAAAAGGTAGCAGTTAACAAATAATCACCCTAATACATAGTAGGGAGTTTAGACTGAAATAGCAGAGCCCTACATGTCTCTAGAAGATGTTTGTGTTTGCGTTCAACCACTCTATTTTGTTGCGGGGTAGCAATACAAGAAGTTTGATGAAGGATTCCATTAGAGGAGAAGAATTTTGAAAGAATGGATCCTGATCCTAATTCCAAAGCATTATCGGAACGAATGATTTTGACTTTTGTTGCAAACTGCCTTTCGACCATTGTTATAAAAGATTATAAGACTGAAAAAGCATTATTTTTTGTTCTTAAAAGATAAGTCCAAGTTCCTCTACTATAATCATCTACTATCGTTAGAAATACCTATAACTATCATGAGTTGGTATCTTGTAGGGTCCCCAGATATCAACATGAATGAGTTGAAAAATTGAACTTGTATTGATATTGCTTAAATGAAAAGGCAATTTTGCCTGCCTAGCTTGAGAACATATATCACAAGGATAACTAAATTTGGCGAGAAAAGCTGGATATATTTTGCATACTAGAGAGAGGCATATGCCCCAACCTTTTATGCCATAGGCTTACATTAGAATGGACTTTAGCAGAACAAGAAACTAAATAAGAGACAAGGTCTTTCCTAAGTTTATTACAAGCCGGATAAGATTGCAAAATCGATGGACTTCCTTAAACTGGTCCAGAACTTAGAGAAGCTGGATTAAGTAGATATAGGCCTTCCTTTATTTTACCAATTACCACTGGCCTCTTTAGTGAAGGCCCATGCAAGAATGTACAAAAAGATGAAAAAAATAAGGTACAAGTGAGTTTTTGAGTGAGTTTGTGAACTGAAATTAGGTTAAATCTGAAATCTGGAATATATAACACATTGTGTAGGGTTAAATCTGGCAGAACATGTACACTACCAACTTGACTGACCTTAACTTTATAGGAATTTGGGAGATTAACATACAAAGAATTGGTTAGAGGTTTCACATTGAATAAAATGGAATACTCAAAAGTCAGATGTTCTGAAACCCCTGAATCTATTATCCAGGAGGTAGAATCCATGTAAGGGAAACAAGAAAGACAATATAGGTTAGGAGCAGTGATTGTGTTTACCAGCACAGTTGGCACTAGCATGTGCATCAGAAATCTGCTCACCCTGTTAGCCAACCTTCACCTGCTGAAGAAGCTCGTAGATCTGACTTAGCTGCTCTTGAGTGATGACCTTTCCTGCTATGTTTCCTTCCATTATGTTGATTGACTGAGTTGTGTTATCTTCATTCATTATTGATGCATTGCTGTAAAAGCCTCCTTGATACCTCTTGGATTTGGTGAACTTGAAAGTGGAGGGAAACCCAATGATTCTGTAGCATTTGTCAATGGAATGTCCAGGTTTCTTGCAGTAGTTACACATTAAGTTATGCTTCTTTTCTTCAAAAGTTGCTTTGAAATTTCCTTCTACATTAGCATATTTCTAAAAAATGGGCTGCTGATTTTGTACCAGGAAAGCAGTCTCGACTGGGTGTTGTGCAACATGAATTTTCCTTTGCTTCTCATCTTGAATGAGAAGAGAATAGGCTTGATTGACACTAGGAAGAGGGATAATCATCAGAATATTGCTCCTCACAGCTGAGTAGATATCATTAAGCCTCATGAGAAATTGAATGAGCCTGCCATCTTGAAGGGATTTTAAGGTTCTGGACTTTCCTCCACAGTTACATTCACAGGTGTAGTGTACACAAGTATTCAAGGTATCTAACTCATCTCAAATCCTTTTTACCTTTGTATAGTATCCTGCCACATCAGAGGTCCCTTGCACTAGATCACTCAACTCCTTTTGTAACTGGTAAAGTTGAGCACCATTGCATTGTCCAAATCTAACCTCAAGCTCTTTCCAAATTTCATTTGCAGTTTTAGAATAAAGGACACTTTTAGCTATATCCTTAGACGGGGAGTTCAAGAGCCATGATATAACCATATCATTGTAACGATTCCACTGTTTGAAGTCAGTGGAAGAAGAATCAAGTTCAGAATAGGTTCCATCGATAAAACCAAGCTTGTTCTTGGCAGAGAGTGCAATAACAATGGCTCTACGCCATCCTCCATATCCCTTTCCATCAAAGAGTGAGTTGACAAGAACCATACCTGGTGAGTCAGATGGATGAAGATAATAAGGGTGAGAGGAATCGATAATTACAACAGCTAGTTGAGTGGCTGTGCTACCGGCAGAAACATTGGAAGAGTTATTTGTGAAATTTGTTGCCATTTGAAACAGAGAAAGAGAAGGCAGATAACTAAAAAACAATGTAGGCTAAAAATTTTCAGATAGCTACTGCTCTGATACCATATAGAAAAAACAAGAAAATTACTTTTTATTATGTATCTTCATCTTCTGTACAATGTGTATATTTATACAAGTATTTGAAAGACAATAGAGGACATCTATAACTATATTTAATTAGAAGTGCTTAATTCCTATATATTTGCCCATAAATACATGTATTTGCCCATAACNGCCCGACCGGCTAAGACATCTCAGGTGAGACATATCCATATCCACAATGTAAATCAATAATTCCAACACAAATGCCACCATGTGTACAACATGGCATCCGATCTCGGCCCGATTCGCTAAGCCATCTCACTTGAGACATAACCTCTTGTAATTGTTCACTCAATTCACATTTCGTTCCCATCTTTTGCTACATGGCACAACCGGCCTCATTTATTAAGTAGTTCTTGGCTCTTGGGAATATTTTACAATTCAAGTCTTTCAATTTTTATCCGTTAAAATAACATCATCATTCATGTCGATAAGTACCATCACATAAGGCATTGCACAAATAAGGGAATGAACTTGGAAAATCATAATAACATTCTCAAGTAGCATGATGACATGGTAAACATCTAAAACAATTGGGGAACATGAATCTTTCAACCCAACACACTAAGGCAATCAATTCTAGTATGATCAAGTCGAAACTTACACCAATTATTCGGACAGCAGGAGTTTNAAGCTCGTAGATCTGACTTAGCTGCTCTTGAGTGATGACCTTTCCTGCTATGTTTCCTTCCATTATGTTGATTGACTGAGTTGTGTTATCTTCATTCATTATTGATGCATTGCTGTAAAAGCCTCCTTGATACCTCTTGGATTTGGTGAACTTGAAAGTGGAGGGAAACCCAATGATTCTGTAGCATTTGTCAATGGAATGTCCAGGTTTCTTGCAGTAGTTACACATTAAGTTATGCTTCTTTTCTTCAAAAGTTGCTTTGAAATTTCCTTCTACATTAGCATATTTCTAAAAAATGGGCTGCTGATTTTGTACCAGGAAAGCAGTCTCGACTGGGTGTTGTGCAACATGAATTTTCCTTTGCTTCTCATCTTGAATGAGAAGAGAATAGGCTTGATTGACACTAGGAAGAGGGATAATCATCAGAATATTGCTCCTCACAGCTGAGTAGATATCATTAAGCCTCATGAGAAATTGAATGAGCCTGCCATCTTGAAGGGATTTTAAGGTTCTGGACTTTCCTCCACAGTTACATTCACAGGTGTAGTGTACACAAGTATTCAAGGTATCTAACTCATCTCAAATCCTTTTTACCTTTGTATAGTATCCTGCCACATCAGAGGTCCCTTGCACTAGATCACTCAACTCCTTTTGTAACTGGTAAAGTTGAGCACCATTGCATTGTCCAAATCTAACCTCAAGCTCTTTCCAAATTTCATTTGCAGTTTTAGAATAAAGGACACTTTTAGCTATATCCTTAGACGGGGAGTTCAAGAGCCATGATATAACCATATCATTGTAACGATTCCACTGTTTGAAGTCAGTGGAAGAAGAATCAAGTTCAGAATAGGTTCCATCGATAAAACCAAGCTTGTTCTTGGCAGAGAGTGCAATAACAATGGCTCTACGCCATCCTCCATATCCCTTTCCATCAAAGAGTGAGTTGACAAGAACCATACCTGGTGAGTCAGATGGATGAAGATAATAAGGGTGAGAGGAATCGATAATTACAACAGCTAGTTGAGTGGCTGTGCTACCGGCAGAAACATTGGAAGAGTTATTTGTGAAATTTGTTGCCATTTGAAACAGAGAAAGAGAAGGCAGATAACTAAAAAACAATGTAGGCTAAAAATTTTCAGATAGCTACTGCTCTGATACCATATAGAAAAAACAAGAAAATTACTTTTTATTATGATCTTCATCTTCTGTACAATGTGTATATTTATACAAGTATTTGAAAGACAATAGAGGACATCTATAACTATATTTAATTAGAAGTGCTTAATTCCTATATATTTGCCCATAAATACATGTATTTGCCCATAACTCTTTGTAGTTTGTATTTGGATAAGATAGGTCTGGAAGGTTTGAGTGCCTTGCAGCTGTATCCAAAATGCTACATGAAGTGGACCGGATTTTGGGCTGTAGTAGTGGGCCCAGTTCTCTATTTGAATTGGGCTCTTGACTGCCCAGTTATTTATTATTATTTGGGCTGCTAATTTTGGCCCAAATGAGTAATATACCCGATAGACACATGTATTCTAGGTCATTTGAGACTTTGCTTGGCTTTCTCTTTTCTTCGTCTTCAATTTTGTATCGCCTTTTTCTTGCCCAAGGGTTTCCGGTCCAACACCTTTGAAAACTAATTTCAATGAAAGCTGAAATGGAGGAAACAATGTATCTTCCATCGTTTTTCCTTTTCTTGCTCTTTTCTCTCTTCGCTTGATGGATCAATAACTACAGATAAGATGTTACGTATCATGCACTTGCTTTTCTAGTTTTTCAATTGCTGATTTAACCAAAAAAAAAATCTTATATCTTAAACCATAGTTTTTCTATTATTGGAAAGTTTAATTAAGTGGAGTAGAATGGATTTCAACGATTCATATAACTGGACCAAACTAGTTTGTAATTAAATATTATTGATTGACTTAATTAATGTTTCGTAGAACTACATGGAGAAATGTCAATTGTCTACTAAATATTTTTTTTGTATTAAAAAATATAAAATACTAAAAAATGTGAAATGTTCTTATCCTTGCTATCCAAGATGAAAGATCAATGTCAATGTTGACTTTACTCGCAACCCGCCATTGAGATCATAGCCTACTTAAGAGTTTGGTAGTTATCTTCTTCCACAAATAGGAATAAAGACAAATTGTAAGAGACATCTGTGACTTACTAAAAACAAAAAAACTAGCCATGTAAAATATTTGACAATTTGATTTATTAGCATATCCATTATCCTTATATAACCAACTCGCTCTCTCTCTCTCACGGAAAAATATGTTTATATTAGGGTATACTGTCTAAATCCTATCCTTATGTAGGGCTGTTCAAAATCGAATTGTAACCGTTAACCGAACCAAACTGATGACTTATTGGCTTATTGGTATAGGGTTATCGGAGTAATGGTTGGTGAACGGATTGAGATTTTATAATTAACGGCTTAACGATTTGGGGGCGGATTACTCAATTTTCTTATCGGATAAATCGTTGACCCGTTAAAAATTTTTATATTTACACTTTTATATGAGATTAAAAAAAGTTACATGAGTATAATCAGAAAATAAATCTGAAAATGCCTTCAAGTTTTCAGTCAAGTTTTGTAGGTGTAGGGAAATTTCGATTGTATATAAGTTTTCAGTCAGTTTTGACCAGTTTTCAGTCAGTTTGACCAGTTTTCAGTCTTCCCCCTTTTTTGTTGATATGAAATAGGATAGCTATGAAACCAAAAGAAATACTTATAATAAGTGCAGTACAAATTACAAAGTATTAACATATTCTATCATATAGCAACAGATGTTAACAAGCGTGGTAAACTAAAATGGGGTGGAACCTATACTCGAGTCACTTTTTCAGGTTTGGCCGTTTGGTATTCACAAGACTAGGATTGTTCAAAAATTTTCTATTTGATTTAGTCGATAAATTGTCCAATAATCGTTATTCTGATACCAATCCGCCCGTTATCTTATTGGATGGCTAACAAATTACTACATTTAATAATCCGATAACCAATAAGCTGAACCGTTAAGCTTAATTATTCGTCTGATCCGCCTGATAAGGACCTCAACCCAGTCCTTCCTCGAACCCTGTATAAACACATGATATTTTGTGCCCGTACTAGGCTGCCCTTAGTTCCGAAATAACAAACTCTTATTTTGGTCCTTGTACATGGTTAAACATATTTAACCTTTTTATATCTTTGCTTACCAACCTTGGCAGATTTACAAATTATTAATTATGAAACTATTCAATTAACAAAATTCTTTTGTTAAATTTGTATTTTCACTTTTATTTGGGGGAACTATACTTCTAAAAATAATCTAAATATAACATATATCCTACGTAAAAGGAACCCGGACGGACGTTTCAATTAATTGAATTTGAAGGTTGAATATGATTAATCAAATTTAACAAGCACCAAAATCACAATATATCAATAACTAAAGGATCAAAACTGCAATTAGAATAATATTCAGAGCTAGTTACAACAGGTTTGATTAGGAGTCTTCAGTCTCGTTAGTTGGTGGCTATTTAAAGAAACTAGGGTTTGTCAACTAGGAACCAAACATAAAATTTTATAACATTGTAGAAAGAAATATTTGAATATTTATATACAAATCAACTATTTTTGATATGTAGGTGGTTAGCAAATCTTATCAACTTTACTAGTTTGGTATATCAATTGGGTTATTGGCCAATTGTATTATTTCAAGTGGGCCTAAATGTGGCTAACATCCAAATTTAAGAACGTCAAAGCTAGAAAAGATAAGGAAAATAAATTGTTATAATAATAATTGAAAATGTTACAATAAGTCTTGTTTTCTTAATTTGTGGTGTATGATGAATTCAACATTTGTAAAATGTGCTTTCAATTTCAAGTTGAAATATTTAATTGCAAGAAAAATAAAGGTCAACTGAAAAGGAAAAGAACTTAATTTAAAAGAAAAACATTAGTTCTAAGAAGAGGAGCCAAACTACTAAGCTTTTCAGAATATCATTAATTATCATGTAAAATGAGGATAACAATATATTCTTGCTCGCTATTCGCTAATAATTTCATTCTGTCACAAAAACATTGGAACTCAATTCATTTTAGAGAATATGATGCTTCAATAATCAAAAAGTACATTAGACCAACAAAAAAGAATCTGAATTTGTTCTAAATATATATTCTAAACCTTTTTTCCAAGTGAAGGAATTTATTCCCTTGGTCAGGTAGGTCAGGAAGTGTGATGAACCAAAAGGTCATCTTACGTTTTAGAAATTGAATCTACGCTCTTAAGCCTTAAAAATCTCATTTTTACCCTCCTCGATTAACGTGCATAGTCCGGGCATATTTCCGGAAAAGCTTTATGTTGAAAATTGATGAAAACAAGAATTTATGCCTTAAAAAGTTGATTTTATTTGGCTTCGGTCAACTTTTTGGTAAACGGATCCGGATTCATATTTTGAAGGTCCCGGTAGGTCCGTATCGAATTATGGAACCTGGGCGTATGCCCGGAATCGCATTCGGAGGTCCCTAGCTTGAGTTATGAATTTTTGATGAAAATTAAAAGTCTGAAAATTATTTATTTTTAAGAATTGATTGATGTTTGGCACTATTAGTACCGGGTCCGTATTTTAGTTTCGGAGCCCGGTACATGTTCATTATGATATTTAAGACTTGTCTGTGAAATTTGGTGAGAAACGGAGTTGATTTGACGTGATTCAGACGTCCGGTTGAGAAGATAGGAATTATAAAATGTTCTTGAGAATTTCATTTGATTTGGTGCTAAATTCGGAGTTCTAGGTGTTATTTTGACGATTTGATCGCGCGAGCAGGTCCGTATGATGTTTTTAGACTTGTGTGCATGTTTGGTTTGGAGCCCCGAGGGCTCGGGTGAATTTCGGATAGGCCACGGGATATTTTAGACTTGGGAAAAATCTGGTTTTCTGCAGATTCTGGTGTCTGGCATATCCTTCGTCGCGTTCGCGAAGGTCCTCTCGCGAACGCGAAGTGTAAATCAGTAAGGCTGTGACTTCTTCTTCGCGAACGCGAAGGCCTGGTCGCGAACGCGAAGTGATGGGGGATTTACCCTTTGCGAACGTGACTGGCTCATCGCGAACGCGAAGCACTTGGGGACCTGGGGGAGGGTTGGTCGTTCCTTCATCGCGAACGCTAGCAATGTCTCGCAAACGCGAAAGCCAGGGGGGAGTAACCATCGCGAACACGAGCAGGGTATCGCGAACGCGAAGGCTTGGCAGCCAGTACCCTTCGCGAATGCGGCAGTAGCCTCGCGAACGCGATGCACACTGTCGCCCAGTGCATAAAACATAATCAAACACGAGTTTAAGCCATTTCTTCAATATTTTTCAAGAACCAAATGGGTAGAGGCGATTTTCAAGAGTCATTTTCTTCCCCAAAGTGTTAGTAAGTAATTTTAAACCATTTTCGTTCAATTACCCATTACACTTTATGAATTATCAACCTAAAATCTAGAGTTTTCATGGTAGAATTAGGGGTTAGGGTAGAAATTAGAAATTTCAGAAATTTGGGGATTTAGACCTCAATTTGAGGTTGGATTTCAAAACCAATTATATATTCGGACTCGGGGGTGAATGGATAAATATATTTTGGTCCGAACCTCGGGTTTTGACCAAGCGGGACCGGGGTTGATTTTTTGACTTTTTGAAGAAAATTTTGGGAAATTTAATTTATGCAATATAATTGATTTCTTTAGCAATATTTGATATTATTGAGTCATTTTTGAATAGATACGAGTAGTTTGGAGGTGAATTCCAAAGGAAAAGCTGTGATTGAGAATTAAGTGGCCTTCGGAGCGAGGTAAGTGTTGTGTCTAACCCTGACTTGAGGGAATTAGGAACCTTAGATTATTTGCTAAGTGAAATTTATGTGAGCGGCGTATATGTGAGGTGACGAGTACTTATGTGCCGCCAATTTACATGTATTTCATGTTTCTTCCGTTTTCTTATATTGTCTATTTCCTATGCCTAATTGTTACATGTTTAGACTAGTGTTGTTAAATTGATCGTCATTATCATGGTTACGGATTTTCTGTTGGTAAACGGGTATTCATTTAAATATTGAGATTTATATTGTGGAACCAAATGTTGAAGTAAGGTTTGTACTTGTTATTCTATCTTCCTGTTGTTATTTATGCATTGCATTATGGTAAAGGAGAGTGTTAATGCACGAAGGGTTATGTCGTGCCCTATTGTGAGTGTTAATGCACGAAGGGTGATGTTGTGTCATATTGTGATTGTTAATACACAAAGGGTGATGTCGTGCCATATTGTGGTTGTTAATGCACGAAGGGTGATGTCATGCCATATTGTGAGTGTTAATGCACGAAGGGTGATGTCGTGCCATATTGTGAGTGTAAAAGCACGAAGGGTGATGTCGTGCCGTTTCTATTAATTTTATGGTGATATTGTGAGTAAAAGCACGAAGGCTAATGTCGTGCATTTTTCCTTTATTGTATTCACTATTCCTGTTGATTCATGGTATATTGACTGCTCCGGTGATCATTCTGTTGTAGTTCTTTATCTTGTATCTCCCTCAGTATGCTCCCCTCCCGAATTTCCTATTTAGTTCTTCATTTCTGTTATTTGTATATACACTGTTAAATTGTATAGGTTGATTTGTAGGTGCCTTGCCTTAGCCTTGTCACTACTTTGTTGAGGTTAGGCTCGACACTTACCAATACATGGGGTCGGTTGTACTGATACTGCACTCTGCACTTTTTGTGCAAATTTTGATATCGGCTCGGATTGATCGAGATTTTGCTATTGGTCCGATGTACGGAGACTCAAGGTAGATCTGTCGGCGTTCACAAACCTTGAAGTCCCCGTCTATCTTTTCTGTTCTACTGTTTCTTTCATTCAGACAATTGTATTTCTTTCAGACTATTACTTGTAGTAAATTCTAGAATGCTCGTGAATTGTGACTCCAGATCCGGGTGGTAGTAATTAATACAACAACAACAACAATAATAACCCAGTATAATCCCACTAGTGGGGTCTGGGAAGGGTAGTATGTACGCAGACCTTACCCCTACTCTGGGGTAGAGAGGCTATTTCTGATAGACCCTCGGCTCCCTCCCTCCAAGAACTCCCCACCTTGCTCTTGGGGTGACTCGAACTCACAACCTCTTGGTAGTAATTAATACAGTTTTATGATATTCCGCACTTATTATATTTCATCTTAGTTAATTATTATTAATTACTGAATGCGAATAAGGAATTGGTTTAATGATTCTCTAACGTTGACTTACCTAGCAAGTGAAATGTTAGGCGCCATCACGGTCCCGTCGGTGGGAAATTTCGGGTCGTGACAAGTTGGTATCAGAGCACTAGGTTTCCTAGGTCTCACGATTCACGAGCAAGTTTAGTAGAGTCTGGAGGATCGGTACGGAGATGTCTGTGCTTATCTTCCAGAGGCTATGAAGTT
>AWOL01S0001009.1:33398-45367 GCA_000715115.1 Nicotiana otophora | reverse complement strand
TATATATATATATATATATGATGTTTGTATCCATGTAGCAGAACTTCAACAACATGCAAACGGGATTTCTAGGCTTAGGGAGCATGGACGCCGATCTATAAGTAACCATTGTCCTTCGCCTAGGATTTGGTAAAGATAATAAACATAAAGAGGCTTAAAGATTCTCAATGGAATAAAAATAAATCAATGTTTCAAGGATATTTTGGTTTAAGAACATTTCACCTAACATATTGTAATTATAGCCAATATTTTGGCTAATGGAGTCCATCTCACGTAAGTATAAGCATCTTTGCAAAGTGTAGACTTTGTTGGCAATATTCTTTGGGACCCAAAAATATTGTATTGTGTGTTGAACATCATTTGCACAAGTTGTATCTCTTCTTTTACACCTAAGAGACCAAGACTTTTTTTTCTATAAAAGGGAAGTCTATTAGTTTATTTTAGACTGTCACGACCCGAAATTCCTACCTTCGGACCGTGATGGCGCCTAACATTTCACTTGCTAGGCAAGCCAACGTTAGAATAACATTATCCCTTTTTAAAATAATTTTTAAATTTATTAATAACAAGGAAGCAAATGCGAAAGCAATTTTGAAATAATCCATAAGAATAACTGTGTCTAAATACTATCCCAGAATTGATGTCACAAGTGCACGAGCTTCTAGAATAAATACAAATAAAGGTCTGAATAAAATAAAGTTGTCTCGAAATAAACACACAGCTAAAGTACAATAGACGGGGACTTCAGAACTGCGGATGTCATGCAGTTATACCTCAAGTCTCCTCTGATAGCCGAAATCCGAGCAAGTCTATGGTACGCCGCTGGGACCAACTCCAAAATCTACACAAGAAGTGCGGAGTGTAGTATCAGTACAACCGACCCCATGTACTGGTAAGTGCTGAGCCTAACCTCGACGAAGTAGTGACGAGGCTAAGGCGGTTCACTTACATTAACCTGTATGCAATATTAGTAACATCAATAATAATAGAAATAAATCGGGTAATTTATTTATAATAATTGAAGGCAACTCAGCAGTCATAACCAATTATCATTTTCATTAATTCTGTTGCATCGTGCAACCCGCTCTTACCATATATTCACATTCAATTCTGTTGTAGCGTGCAACCCGTTCTCACAACCTATTCACATTCGGTTCTGTTGCGGCGTGCTACCCGATCCTCTAATATTAACTTTTCATAAGTCTGTTGCGGCGTGCAACCCGATCCTCCAATATTAACTTTTCATAAGTCTGTTATATAATTATTTCAATCAAGTATATATATATATAGACTTTTTAATAAGTCTGTTACGGCGTGCAACCCGATTCTCCAATATTAGCTTTTCATAAGTCTGTTATATAATTATTTCAATCAAGTATATATATAGACTTTTCAATAAGTTTATTGCGGCGTGCAACCCGATCCTCCAATATTAACTTTTCATAAGTCTGTTGCGGCGTACAACCCGATCCTCCAATATTAACTTTTAATAAGTCTGTTGCGGCGTACAACCCGAGCCTCCAATATTAACCTTTTAACAAGTCTGTTGCGGCGTGCAACCCGATCCTCCAACATTTCCATTTCAATCAATTCTTATAGAAGAAATTCCCCAATAAACGCAATAATTAATATAAAATCATAAGACAACAAGCACACAACAATTATAATTTAATTATGAAACAAACAATGACAATTAACAATTTATTATAGAAATCGGAGAGAAAATAGGCAGTTTAATATTTGATATGCTAAATGTCAAATAATAATTAAAACACATGATTCAAATAGTATGTAACAATTAATGCAGGAATTCAAGAATTAATATTTTGACAAGGAATAAGAGAGAAACAATTATTATAGTAATTAATTTATGATTAAAAATAATTTATAATTTTTTTTAAGTAAGCATGCAAACAATTAATTTGACGACGTATAGATACTCGTCACCTCGCCTATACGTCGTTCACATGCAATTCACATAACAAATAATTTAAGGGTTCTATTCCCTCAAGTCAAGGTTAACCCCGACACTTACCTCGCTTTGTAAATTTCAATCAATTATTCAACCACAACTTTTCTTTTATATTTACCTCCGAAAGCTTTAAATCTATTCACAAACAATTCAATATATTCAATACTAATCATAGGAATTAATTCCATATGAATTTATAAATTTTTTGGATAAAAATCCGAAATTCATTAAAATATTCGGCAGTGGGACCCACGTCTCAAATCCTGGAAAAACTTACGAAATCAGAACACCCGTTCCGATACGAGTTCAACCATACCAAATTTGTCCAATTCCGATATCAAATGGACCTTCAAATCTTAATTTTTCGTTTTTGGAAAGTTTTACAAAAATTCCAATTTCTTCCATCTAAATCCGAAATAAATGATGAATATAGACATGAATTTGTGAAATACAATCACTAAATGATAAAGAACACTTACCCAGTCCGAAATTATGAAAAACTCTTTTTAAATCGCCCCTTAGCCGAGTTATAATTGAGGGTTTGTGAAAATTAGAAAAAATCCCGTTTTGATTCTGTTTTAAGTCACAGGGGTCAGGCCTTCTTCGCGTTCATGAAGGGCCTGTCGCATTCGTGATGAGTAGCAACCCATGGCTTTCGTATTCGCGAGTCCTCCTTCGCGTTCGCGAAGGCTTTCCCCCCTGGCCTTCGCGTTCGCGAGGCATTGCTCGCGTTCGCGACGAAGGAATGATCGGCCCTCCCCAGGTGTGCTTAACACTATGCGTTCGCGAGGAGCTTGTCGCGTTCGCGAAGGGTAATTCTCCCATCGCTTCGCGTTCGCGAAGAAGAAAACTTCAGCTGCCCGGTTTTCTCTTCGTGTTCGCGAGTGTACCTTCGCGAACGCGAAGAAGAACATGCCAGAACACCTATTGCAGCAAAATACCAGATTTTCAAAGTCCAAAACATCCTGTAGCCTATTCGAAACCTACCCGAGCCCTCGGAGATCCAAACCAAACATGCACATAAGTCCTAAAATATCATACGAACTTGTTCGCGCGATCAAATCGCCAAAATAACATCTAGAGCTACGAATCAGACACCAAATCAAAGGAAGTTTTCAAGAAAATTTTAAAACTTATATTTTTACAACCGGACGTCCGAATCACGTCAAATCAACTCCGATTCTCACCAAATTTGGTAGACAAGTCATAAATATTATAGTGGATCTATACCGGGCTCCAGAATCAAAATACGGACCCGAGGTCAATAAATCCAATATCAGAAATTTCTTAGAAATCATTAAGCTTTCAAGCTTTTAAGTTTTTATCAAAATTCTATAACTCGGGCTAGGGACCTCAGAATTCGATTACGGGCATACGCCCAAGTCCCAAATCACGATATGGACCTACCGGAATTTTCAAAATACTAATTCGGGTCCGTTTGCTCAAAATATTGACCAAAGTCAACTCAATTGAGTTTTAAAGCTCTATTTCCCATTTTAATTCATTTTTCACATAAAAACTTTCCGAAAAATTGTACGGATTGCGCACGCAAGTCGAAGAATGATAAATGGTACTTTTCGAGGTCTTAGAATACATAATTACTTATTAAATTTAAAGATGACATTTTGGGACATCACATTCTCTACCTCTAAAACAAACGTTCGTCCTCGAACGGAGTTAGAAAAACAATACCTGAGTTGGAGAAGAGGTGTGGATATTTACTCTGCATGTCCGACTCGGACTCCCATGTAGATGCCTCTACCGGCTGACCTCTCTATAGCACCCGAACTGAAGGATAACTCTTAGACCTCAACTGTCGGACCTGTCGGGCTAGAATAGCCACCGGCTCTTCCTCGTAAGTCAAATCTTTGTCCAATTGGACTGAGCTGAAATCTAACACATGGGACGGATCATCATGATATTTCTGTAGCATAGACACATGGAACACCGGATGAACCGCTGATAAACTAGGTGGTAATGCAAGCCTATAGGCTACTTTACCCACTCTTTCAAGAATTTCAAAGGGTCTGATATACCTAGGGCTCAACTTGCTCTTCTTTCCGAACCTCATTACACCTTTCATATGTGAAACCCGAAGCAATATTCGTTCTCCAACCATGAATGCAATATCACGAACTTTATGGTCGGTATAACTCTTTTGCCTAGACTGAGCTGTGCGAAGTCGATCCTGAATAATCTTGACCATATCCAAGGCATCCTGTACCAAATCGGTACCCAACAACCGAGCCTCTCCCGGTTCAAACCAACCAACTGGCGATCGGCATCGCCTTCCATATAATGCCTCATATGGAGCCATCTGAATGCTCGACTGGTAGCTATTATTATAAGCAAACTCCGCAAGTGGCAAGAAATAATCCCAAGAACCTCCAAAGTCTATAACACAAGTGCGAAGCATATTTTCCAATATCTGAATAGTGCACTCTAACTGTCTGTCTGTCTGTGGATGAAATGATGTACTCAACTCAACCCGCGTGCCTAACTCACATTGTACAACCCTCCAGAAGTGTGAGGTAAACTGCGTACCTCGATCTGAAATAATAGACACGGGCACACCGTGAAGGCGGACAATCTCGCGAATGTAAATTCCAGCTAACCTCTCTGAAGAATAGGTAACTGCCACTGAAATGAAATGGGATGACTTGGTTAACCTATCCACAATGACCCAAACTGCGTCAAATTTTCTCTGAGTCCATGGGAGACCAACTACAAAATCCATAGTGATACGCTCCCACTTCCACTCAGAAATTTCTAACTTCTGTAGCAAACCACCAGGTCTCTGATGCTCGTACTTAACTTGGTGACAATTCAGACACTGAGCTACATATGCAACTATATCCTTTTTAATTCTCCTCCACCAATAATGTTACCGCAAATCTTGATACATTTTGGCGGTACCTGGATAAATAGAATACCTGGAACTGTGTGCTTCTTCAAGAATTAATTCACAAAGCCCATCCACATTAGGCACACAAATACGACCCTGCATTCGCAGAACCCCATCTTCCCCCACAGCAACCTGTTTGGCATCACCGTGCCACCGTGTCCTTAAGGACAAGTATACTTCATACCTTGATATGAGATATACGATTTTAATCATTAGCATGAGGATGAACGTACCAATGATGCCCGGAATTCATAAAATCTGCAATAGCAACAAGAAAAATATGTAAAGTAACATCAACTAACTCCAAAAATTACCCTTATAATTAAATTATTTATTTTGATCTCAAATCCATCACGATGAAGCGTCCGGATAGAACTGCAATCGAAGACAATATAAGAGCTAGATACACACGGGATCGGTATACTTGTGGAGAGTTCGACGTTTGATAGATATATTTGAATTTTTATATCCTTAAGCCACAATAATAGAGTTCAATTACATGTGTATTTGACGTAGAGGACTCCTAAAGTATCTTAAATTCTAAGACAAGTTGTTTGTGGTTCAATTCTATCTCTATTTGACGTAGAAGAGTAATCCAAAAGTTAATTGAATTCTAACACAAATTTTTAGCGGACGTCTTTGTACATTGGAATAATTTAATTTTAAAGGGTATAAAAGTCGGTCAATATTTCGAGGATATTTTTGTCGATCAACATTTAATATTCTAACATTCGTGCTCACAAATTTTTAGCGGGCATCTTTGTACATTGGAATAATTTAATTTTAAAGGGTATAAAAGTCAGTCAATATTTCGAGGATATTTTTGTCGATCAACATTTAGTATTCTAACATTCGTGTTTTTATAATAATAATAGATAGATAGATATAGATATAGATAAATAATATAAATATATATAGATAAATAAATATAGATATAGATACATAAAAATATAGATAGATAAATAGATAAATATAGATAGATTAAAATTTAAAACACAAAAGGTGCTTGTAATTCACACCCGGAATAATAATAAAAAGAAGAGATGTAGATTTAATTGATATAAAAAAGAGCTTTTAAATAAGGAAGAAAAACTAAAAGAAAAACAGGAACATGCCCGAAAAAAGGTTCTGCCGCCGTCCAATCATCCCTTAGTTTTCTTCCCTGGCGACCCTCCCCGTTCCGTCTTCTTCTCCGGCGAAGAGCTTCACTTGCTTTACCCTAGAGCCGCCCTTGATTTGGATACCACGATTTATGCTTATTTTTGTCCCTTTCGCAGCGTGAGAAAGAACACAGCTAAGTTATCAATTTGCTTCAATTGCCAGCTGCAAGAGTATTATTATTTTTTAATCGTGATAATGGAGCCTAGTGCAGATATTAACCTTGATACAGACATCTGGAGGTAATTGATTTCCTAATCCACTTGCTTATTTTGCTGCTTAAACAATTGTTGTCTTTGGTTTCAGTTGAGAATATGCCTTCGTAGTTATTAACTGGAAAATATCTGGACTGCTTGTGTTAACAGTTTGAATGATCAAGATAGCAATGCAATTATATTGCCAGACAAGAAAAAGAAGAAGAAGACAGAAAAGGAACAGGTATAAACAGAAAATCAATATGTTATACATGTTTGAACGTCTTCACAGATGACCGATTGCTTTAATTTTTTTATATCAGGTATCGAAAAAGCTTAAAACGAAGAATAACATTAAGTTAAGTCAATCTCAGAAAAAAAAGCTGAAGAAACTCGAGGTAAGTGCATCCAGGAATATTCATTGTTTTCTTAATTTGTTAGTACTACTTATTCTTGTCATCTATTTTTTGGACTTAGAATAATTCAGTCTTCTCAAATGTAGGAAGACAAGAAGAAATCAATCCTTTTAGCTGAAAGCATTAAGACCTTGAAGTAAGAATTCTCCTCATTTAGCTCGGACAGCTTTTCACTTTAAGTATTCAGGATTTTTTTTTTGTTGGATAATGACAAATAATTCCCATTTCAGGAAGTACCAGATCCAAGATGATCTTTATTCACTTATGTGGTCTTCAAGGAACTTGGGTCAGGTTTGTGTAATTGTCCATATTTACTTTATACGTGACAGGTTGTTAGACTTTAGCTCTAAAATCATGCCCCGTATTCTGTAGGGTGAAACTAGCCGAGAGAAGCGTAGTAGAGAAGTGCAGTTTTCTAGGGCGGGGTTAGAAGTGCCACATAGAGATCGACCAGTCAAGAAGAGGACAGCCAAAGGCCTAACTAGTGATGTCTTGGATGATTCTAACGAAATGAAGTCGAGTCCAATAGTCAATAGCAATCTTTTGCAGTCCTCCGTAGGAAAAGGTGAAGTCCAAAGTGAAGCACTCGTCACTCCAGGGTCTCCTGAAGAGTTGACTTGTCAGAGTGGACTTTTAGTTTGCGGTGGAGATGCTTCGGTGCAAAATAAGCAAGAAGAGGATAGAACTACAGAATGTTTAAAGTCAGATTATCAGCAAGATCATCTATCAATTTGTGATTGTCATAACGAAGAACAGAGGAAATCAACGGTATTGCTTCACTCTCAGTTTATACAGCCTTTTATTTTGTGTCAACTATATACTTGGTACCTAATTTTCGTTGAGGCTTTCTCATATGCATGCCATCCTTGTTCTGTGTGGGCACTTCATATTGAACAGGATGGTATCAAGGATATTCAAAATGCCAGTTTGAGCAATAGTAGCAACTCGGCTAACTGTCTTCCTCAAAGAGCTTTAACAACTCCAACTGTGGTGCACGTTTCAAGACCAAAGGAGGTTGAAAATAAGAGGAGCGATCTGCCGATAGTCATGATGGAGCAGGAGATAATGGAAGCTATAAATGAGAACACGTGTGTAATAGTTTGTGGTGAGACAGGTTGTGGTAAGACAACCCAAGTTCCTCAGGTGAGATATTCTATTGTTCTCTATATGCTTCCTTTTCCTTCGGTTGGTAATATAGAGTTCTATTTATTTCGTTCTTCCTTAATTTTTAGTTTTGTTTTAGTGTTTTTATCTCTTGCTTTTGGTTTGGGATCTTTCAGTTCCTTTATGAAGCTGGCTATGGTTCAAATCATTCCAATGGTCGTGGTGGTATTATTGGTGTGACTCAACCACGCCGTGTTGCGGTACTTGCAACTGCCAAGCGAGTGGCATTTGAGCTTGGTTTTAGTCTTGGCAAAGAGGTTGGTTTCCAAGTTAGACATGACAGGAGGATAGGAGACAGTTGCTCCATAAAGTTCATGACTGATGGAATTCTGCTTCGGGAACTGCAGGTAAGATGTCAGTATCTATGTCTGGTAAATTGAAATCTTCGTCCCTACCTTTTAAGTGCTTTGTATTTTGTCCTTACTATGAAAAAGGGTGCACACCATTTGACTGCTAAATATTTAAGAAAAGGTTGAGAAAATTAGAGCAATACCGTGAATAGTGAAATAATTGAAACTTTATAAATTACTTTCAAAGAAGCAACAGAGATGTTTCTATCAATTAGCTGTGTCTTGATTTCAAACTAGTTGGAGTTGGCTCTATGAATCCGCTATGTTCATTCCACTCTATTCAGACCCATTTTTAATCCAATTTTGGAATATCTTAACACTGTTGGCTTTTGTTTAGGAGTTAAATGTTTTGTTTTGTTTTGTTGAAAGAGGTAACAGAAAAGAAGAAAAGTGAACTAGTGACTTTAGTTGATGAGATAATGTGGAGGGACAGTGGTAACCAGTTTAATTACGAAGCAAAGGTTAAGTCGTTCAGAAGCGGGAACAATTGTAAAATCAGGATGCAGTTCAAAGCATGTTTGTGAATGCAACTATAATCCCATTATTCTTATTTTTAACCTCTTCAGTGAGAGGGGTATAGTGCTGCAGGTTGAGGTCTCATTACAAAATTGTTAATGTAATTATTTTTGGGAGAAACAATGGATTGGGCACACCTAGTCATTTTTGCAATTTGCATATTGAGCCGAATAATGTTAAATGAAAGCCCAATAATGTACAGTTCGAAATAATTTCAGTTTTATGTGAACAATTCACACATGGACATAAAACCAACTCCTAACTAAGCATGTTTAACGGGCCGGGTGGACCCGTTTCCGGACCGGCACTGACCAGTTGTAACCCGAACCGACCCGGACTGGTAGTTAGGGGGCCGGGTGGGCTGGGTTAGGGTGGTGGTCCGTTTAAAAAAAAAAGCCGGTTAATCGGACCGGTCAAACCCAGTCAACAAAAAATATTGTTGAACCGGTTAACCGGCCCGGACCGGTTCAACGTCTATAAATCTGATTTTTTTTTTTTTTTTAAAGTCATATGACCGTTGGCCTTCAAATTTGACCGTTGCCCAAGGGATATTTTGCAAGAATAACCCTTTTTTGGGCAATTGTTTTTAAAAAACAACACTTTTAGTAATTACTTATTTAGCCCTTTGAAAAACTATAAATACACCCCCCTCCTCTTCATTTCTTCACTCATCTCTCATTTCTCAAACTCAAATTCTCAATTCAAGTTAAATCATGCCCCGTGATTCTAGAGTGCGCTCATATGTTTGGGAACACTTTGAGGTGGTAGAAGAAAATGAAAAGTTCACAAAGTAAAGTGCAAGAACTGTGGTCGAGTCTTAAATCTTCGTCGAAAGTGGGAGGGCACAGGCTGTTTAAGGAGGCATATGAAGAGTTGTCTTGAGCGTTCTCCAGAAATTCATATTTAAGATTTTAAGTTGATTTGAGACAATTTGTGTTATTTTAAAATTATTAGACGTATTATGCTTAATGTTTTAGTTTGTTAGATTAATTTGAAGTATTATTATGCAATGATAAGTGCAAGTTTGAACTTTAATTTGAAGTATTAAATATAAACTTTAATTTGCAAGTTTGAACTTGCAAATTATAAGTGCAATTTTTTTTCCATCTTCATTGTATTCTATTATCTTAAATTCTTAAGGAAATATTCAAAATTTCAAATATAAAGCCTTTGCATCCTTTTATTCAAACACTCTTTTTATACGATTGTTTTTTTGTTTTATATTTTTACTTTATATTAATATAAATTACGATAGTTATACAAAATACAAAAAAATAAAATAAAAAAGAAAAATAACACTAACCCGGCCCGGCTCGGCCCCTTGGACCCGTAACCCTTCCGGTTCATTTTTACCCGGATGGACCCGGGCCCATTAAGCCCGGTATTGAAAAACCCGTAACCAGGCCGGATTGGAAACCGACCGGTCACCTTTTTACCCAACCCGGACCGGCCCTACCCACCCGTTAAGCACCCGTACTCCTAACTAATCCTTGAATGCTTTACTATAAACAATAGGATGACTATATGTAACAAAATTCCTTTCTGTGTCATTAAAAGAAAAGGATTAAGGTTCCAAAATATTCGGACTCTCCTGAATGAAGCTGTTGTTTGGTAGGGGGGAGTTGGGGGTCAAAGAGCCCTCCCTACCCCTTTGGCGATCATAGTGAGGGTCATATATCAATATATTTAAGGAGGATTTGCCCAGTCAACTTTTGCGCAAGGAAAAAAATCCTTTCATGCTTTTGTCGTTGTGGTTCTGTTGCTTTCCAGTACTTCAGTGCCAAACTGAACCAACTTAGTTGTTTCACTGGTGCAATGCCACTTTACATGAGATATTGAATCCATGCTCCATTTTGTCCATTATAGATGGTTCCGTCTGGTTTTCCTTTATTCTTTATCAATTTGTGTTTAATGAGCATCAAGTTTTAAACTCAAGCGTTGCTCGACCTTGCTTTTCAGACATGAGTTAAAATTCTAATTGCATAAACAGGTATATGTTGGAGTTATTTTTTGACAGGTAAATGACTTTATTAAAGTTTTTGGTATATGCTCTATGGAGTTAGAACCAAACAGTTTGTTAGTTTACAGATATGTATAGTGTAGTCTTGTCCCATATTGGAAGAGGAGTAATATCTCCTTGTAGTGTATAGCTATAAATAGGGACCTCTTGTATTGTATTTATTATCTAATATCAATAACATATTTTCTCCCGTGCCATCTCACATGGTATCAGAGCATTAGTGAGAAACCCGTCGCTGTGCATCATTCCAGCGACTTCCGGGAAGAAAGACCTCTTCGTCGTGCAATTTTCCGGCGACTTAGAAGGCTGTCCGTAAGCAAATCACTTTCTGTTGGTGTTGTGCAAAAAAACCAACANTCGCTGTGCATCATTCGAGCGACTTCCGGGAAGAAAGACCTCTTCGTCGTGCAATTTTCCGGCGACTTAGAAGGCTGTCCGTAAGCAAATCACTTTCTGTTGGTGTTGTGCAAAAAAACCAACACCACCACAAGACTCCTCAGGCTCCGGCGACCAAACCCCAGTCAACCCCACCGGAAAACACACGTCCACGCGTCCTCACGTGTCTGGAAAAGAAATTTTTTTCCGGCGAGATCTGACCCACTCGCCGGCGCGTGAGTACTGTTCCAGCCAGATTTTGAAAAAGTTCCAGTTGAACAGTAGAATCGCTTGGTAATTCCGATCCTACCCTCACTGGTTTTGTTTCATTCCGACCACTTTGAGTTTTTCCGTCAGTTACAGTAGATTCCGACGTTAACAGTGTTCCAAAAGTCACAATGGCCAATGGGTCTCAAACCATGGCAACTGCAATAGGTCAAGCAAGCCCACTTCCTTCCTTACCTTTAGATTAAGTCATTTATGTTCCTAATAGTCCTTTTAATCTCATAGTTGTTAGTCGCTTAGCCAAATCACTTAAATGTGCTATTTTATTTCTTGATGACCATGTTTTTATACAGGAACGCAGTACGAGGCGGATCATTGGATATCCCAGTTTGTCAAAACTTCAGAAAATGGTATCTGGTTTATCTCACTTGTCAGCTCTAGAGTGTGAGTCATGTCAGCTCGGTAAGCATACTCGCTCCCATTTCCCTCGGCGTCTTGATAATCGAGCAGAGTCACATTTTACTTTAGTCCATTCAGATGTTTGGGGGTCCTAATCGGGTCAGTTCCACCTTGGGATTCCGCTACTTTGTCAGTTTCATTGATGATTATTCCAGACGCACTTGGATATTTTTGATAAAAAATCGATCTGAGCTGTTTTCTATTTTCCAGACCTT
>AWOL01S0001009.1:3780-21742 GCA_000715115.1 Nicotiana otophora | reverse complement strand
CACTAGTGGGGTCTGGGGAGGGTAGTGTGTACGCAGACCTTACCCCTACCCTGGGGTAGAGAGGCTGTTTCCAAATGACCCTCGGCATCTTTCCCTCCAAGAACTCCCCACCTTGCTCTTGGGGTGACTCGAACTCACAACCTTTTGGTTGGAAGTGGAGGGTGCTTACCATCAGAGCAACCCACCTTGTTAACAATATGTATGTACTACTAGTAGTAAATAAGATTGGACGACGTCTAAACAAATGTGACAACAACAATTTCGTTCCAATTCAAATGATTCCTCTGGTAAGTTGCTGCAAAACTCGACCACTCTATATAGGAGTACACTAATTACATCCAAAAACCAAGCACCAACTTTCTCTTTACTCCATTTAGCTTGCAAACTGTCTAAGAAAGCATGAAAATGAAGAAAGACGTCGCAACTGTTATCATTCTTTCTCTGCTGAGTTTCTTGTCCTTTGTACAATGAATGATAGATGCTCCTTACATCTTAATTAAGCATTATTCCACACAGTTTCACTAACTTTAACAAGTGTGCTTGTTATGGCATTTCCCAATGATCCATAAATTTGTTGGAGTTTTCCTGCCTCTGAGCATCCAATTGCATCCAGTATTCCACCTCCTACACTTAACAGTACAATAATTCTTTTTCGCTTCCCATACAGTAAACTTGCTGAGCTCCATAATTTAACAACACTTTTAAACCTATCCTTACTACGGAACAACATCCCAGATGCAAGATCAGATGCATTATCCTTCAAACACCTCTGGACGATATTATCTTGAATATCATACAGAAATGGGATATTCTCATTCTGAACTGGTTGGTATGTTCTGTTGTACATCATCGGCTTGATGCTGGTCATCGTCATCATCCGGGGCGGATCTATGTGTAACGGATGGGGTGGTACGCCACCCATAAGCTTTGGTCGACATTATGTAATACTGGTATACATACATGCTTGTATATATAGAAGAAATACATACAAATATTTTAAGTGGCACCATCAATAACAAAAAGGCTTAAGGTGTCACGGGCAAGGTAGGGTCATTTTCAGCCCAATGGTGAGGGTTCGAATTCAACCTGGCTCACCTTTTTAAAAGCTTTTGTTTGGTGCATTTAAGACAACTACAATTAGGAGGATTCTTTGTTTATTCTTTCTCTTTACTTAATTGCTCTTTTTTGTTTATTAGTAGGTCCTATTGACTTTTTCTTTGATCTTATTAGTTTATTTTTAAAATTTCTTCTCTTTAACCATAATTTTTAAAAAAATCTTTCGCAAATCTATTCAAAGAAATCCCCATTGTTGCACTTTCCTAACTCCTCCGTAATTTATTAATAGATAATGAAAATTAATTGTTTCCTCCAGGACCACAATTTTGATAATCTATTGGAAGAAAGCAAAAAAAAAATCCTTGAATAAGTTATTGTTTTAATCAATGATGAAAGCTTATTTTGTTGTAAGATTGCTCTAAAGTACGACAATTGTATATAATGTCGAGTGAGTTAATTTTCATAAAAAATATAAATTGAAAAATATTCGTAAACTTACTTTATGTTTAGAGTGCTTATTAGTATTATTTTTGCCTTAAGTATCTAAATATAAAGTGATAACGAGCCTTTTCTTGTACAAAATGCATAATCCAGTTGAAATTTCATGCATCAAGTTATCCGTAATCTTTTTGCTCGATCGATTTGTTTATATTAACTCCAAAGACGAATAACCCGAACCGAAACCGAAAAGACCAAACCGATTAAATTTATACCCTATTTAGACAATGTAAATTGTAATATGACTGCGTTTAAAACTTTTGACACCCGGAGCCTCTAAATCCTGGATCCGCCTTGTTGGGAATAAATCCCCTATAGAAATAATATTCACGGTAATAAAAGCGGATTAATAAAGTAGCACCGAGATACGGTAATTAACAAGAATAAAATAGTGACAACGACACTAAGATTTTTACATGGAAAACCCTTTTATATAAGGGAAAAAACCACGGCCCCGAGACGAGCAACTGATATTACTATAGCAAGAAATTTTTTACTTTGTAGGTCCGAGTAAAATACTCCAAAGACCATTACAACACTCAAAAGAAATAACTTTCTTTTGATATTCTCACCTCATTACAATATCGCTCACTCTCTATTTTTCTTACAGACTATTTTCTTATACCTTATATGTGAAACCTCACTTTTTCTTTCTCTTTTTGTTGGTGTGTAGAAATGAGAGCGGAAGCTCTCCTTTTATAGGAAAAATGACATACCTCTTCGACCAATCAGAACGAAGTATTGGTTAAATAAGTGCTAATTTGGCAACCAAGTCCAAGTCCAGTTTGGCAACTTGGACTTTTGGGATGGACCTCACAATCCTCTGGTCATCATCATGAGTCGAGTATCTCATCCGACTCATATATGCCATTCGGGGCGTTAATGTTAGTCATCATCCCCTTTAGCAGCAGTATCAACTTCTACCTAGGCCTGTATTTCAGAATTAATCCTCAGAATCTCTGGCATTTCTACCTGGGCCTGTATTTCAGAAATCCTCAGAATCTCTGGCTCTGAATTTTGGACATAACTTGGACTGTGATTTGTCAAAGGAATCGAGAATTGCCATTGAATTTTGGTTTTGTAGGAAATTGATAACTGTACTCTAAATTGCAACGGGAAGATACTAAGAAACTAATACCAGCATATTTCACAGGTTGTCGCTCAACTCCAACAACAAATTAAAAGGACATAAATGAGAAAGAAAAGCTCGAGTTTAAACAGAATTCATATTTATTCTCTGGTTTACAACACAGCACAGTTCACAGTCTTTATTCTCTAGCACCATCTACATGGAGATGAGGGTGGGTACTTAGGGGACGAGGGCGAACTACAAGTCCTTTATTTGAGTTGCATAATCCAGGATTTGATGGAAATGGTAATTACTGACGACAAAGACCTAAAAATTATAACTATCAATGAGGCTAAGATATCCCTATCATACAACCAACCTTGCCAAACAAGATTTTCCACCTAAAAGTGAGCTTTACTCCAAGCCGAGCATTACAGAACAGCCAATATGGTGCTCTCTTTCAGTTGCAATTCTACGTCCGTTAAATGATCGATTAGCCGCATGCAGCATTTTATTTGGAAAGCTGCAGGCAAATTGTTGGGATACGGGATACTGGTCGTACTTAATCAAATTAAAGTTGCCGATCTCATCAGCCACTGCAAAATGTCCCACTGTTCCAGCAAAGAACACCATTTGTTGCTCAAGAGTGAATTTTATGCTTTCCGCCTGTGAAAAATCTTGTTGGGAACTCTCAGAATTCCATGCTTCAATTTCATCATGATAACTCAGACCCGACAAGCCACATTTAAAAGTAGCTTCATAAAACGTTTTATCAGTGTGGATCGAAATGGTAGAAGCAAACAGTCAATAAACGCCCTAGCTAGACAAAATATATTTACATGTGATAGATACATAGTTCTCACCTTCCGAAATCCGTGGGTTGAGATTCTCCTTGATATTCCACGAGAGCCACAGGTAACCGGCTGGCCTGGTAGATTTTTCGGGCTGGACAACCTGTGAACGTATTGCTTGGACGCAAGGGTGCTTGCACTTGTATAGCTACTCATCGAGTTAGTCAGATAGAGATGCTTGGCTCCTAAAATAGCAAGCTTTCATGCATGGGATGAGGTACCAAAAGTTTCTGCAGATGTTTCTTGCATGCATACATGTATTAATACAAGTCTTTTCTGGTTCATTTTTACTTGTTACAGTAATCAGTTTCCTGAAGGCATGAGTTTACATTATTTAATTTGCAGTTAAAAGACAATGTCAAAGCCAGAATCAAGAAAGTTGATTTGATGTAATGGCCTAAGTTAAGAAAGAAGAGAAGAATCCAACTAATACTAAAGCTACAGCGATGCTCATCTTCTAACATGCACTTATCCTGACTGCATTTATTATTATTATTGCTGTGCTGTTGACCTGATCGGACTGTTACCTACAAATGAATTTTATCAACTATTTCCCAGGATGGCTCTAAGCATGCGCAACCTGCCCTATAAAATATGGAATGCCTGATCTGAGATAAAAGAAAACAGAGAGATTACTGTTGGAACTGGGAGTCATTCAAGAACCTTTGAATCTTATCAAAGCACCATCTCTGATTAGCTTCACTCTCAACAAAGTATGGCCACGTATCCCAAAGCTTCACTCGTAGACACACATTATTACTAGTATGACGTCCAATAGATAAGAAAATCAATGATTTTGTTCTTAGTATCGTCGGCTTCTTTTTCCCCAATCTATCTCAATTATGAGGACGGGCCATAGTGCAGTCTTAAATCTGTCACTTGTGTTTTTGTTTACCAATCACTAAAAAACTTGTTGGTTCCCTTTATTTCCCAGAATAAATTGAAAAATCATCACCACATTTCGTGTCTACTGCCCGGCAGGAAGAATGTTACTTGCAGATTATTATCCTTGCCGCATTCTGTTTAAAATTGGAGAACTTGTCCTATGTGCATACACGTAAAGTTAATAAATAAACAGGGAATTAGGCAAGTAAGCTTGCATTTCATTTCAAATTCAATAGAGAGCTTAATAAGCCCGAGGAAACCATAAGTTCCAACACAAACACAGACACTGGGTGACAGCTGCGGGTAATTGGTCATTCAACCACTGCACAGATGACAAACCTAATCATTATCAATTAAATTGCAATCAGCCAACCATAACCGTTTTATCTATTGTTCTTCTGAATATCGTGATTGCGTTCGGTGAGTTTGATTGGTTTTTCTTCCGTCTGGTTCAACTACATTTTTTAGCTTTTGGCAGAATACATTATAAGCACTTACGAAATTCTGGAGTAAGAAATAATTTATGTAAAATGGCATGGATACAAAACATTCAGGTGCCTGATCTGTATGCCTCATCATGTAAGTTAACAAATGTAGAATGATCATCAGATTTTGCAAGATCAGTAAGCCTTAATTAATTCGGTTTCACCCAAGTATAAATTTATATTTGGAGTAACTAAACTACTTGGAGCAGACGGAGCTGGCTCACCTGAGCTTTGATCATGCCAACCTAAACCAAGCCAGCTTGACTGAGTGTCCAAGCCTACTCGGAGCACATAAGAACTCCTGATAATACAGGCTAGTCACCCATACAACAAGCCTAAGCTGAACTTGATTTCAACTAATTAAGAATCAATTTCTTCCTGTGCGTCCATGGCAAAATAACGACTGACTGAGAATAGTAATAAAAGCTAATGCATAACTGAAATAGGAATAGCTCAGATACAATGAGAATAACGTATCAAAACTTTAAGGTGCTCACAAAATCATGTAACTAATGTTGTTCTCTAATAATAAAATAAAGGGATATCACAAACTGCCATACTATCAAGGACAAGTAAATATAGAGCCAAGGGAAAAGTTTAGAGTATCATCCTCACTTCTTTGACTTATTAGATCCCCTGAAAGAAAAAGTTTCTATCAAAATTTGTTCCTAACTTCTAACAACCGCCAAGAGAATAGCATTTGTTAGAAAACTTACTGGGCTGGCTGGGTTTGGGGGGCTGCCATCGCTGCTGCAGGTTGTACTGGCCTCTCTCCAGGTCCCTGAGAATTGGAGAAAATACAAGCTTAAATCCCATGCACCGTCATTTCTAGGGAGGAGAAAATTCATTGACTACGAGCCAACATAATATCAATGCAAAAACAAATAGTTCCTCCTCTCAAGCGTTAGACGAGACCTCAGCTGAATTTACAACTTAATACCTGAGCCAAACGCTCCTCCCTCCTAGCAAACTTTCTTTCCCTGCTTGCTTTGTTTTTTGCCCTCCTGGCCTCAAATTGGTCAGACAAGGTCTTCTCTCTGGCCTTTTCAGCCTTTGTTTTGTGAATGTTTTCCATTAGCACACGCTTGTTCTTGAAAACATTACCCTTCACCTTCATGTACATGTCATGGTACATGTGCCTGTCAATCTTCTTTGACTCCCTGTACTTGCGAAGCAATCGCCTAAGCACTCTCATCCTCCTCATCCATAGCACCTTCGTAGGCAACCTAGCTTCTCTGGTACCCTTACGCTTACCTGGGCAAACAAGAAATATCTTCAATATTGGGAGTCACCAAAACAAATTTCAGCAGCAAATTTTCATTTTAAAAAAAGATAGCAGCAACGCCTATAATACTGAAACCATCAAAGATAACAGAAGGAAGGCTCATTTTACCTTTCAACTTCTAAACAAGTATACAACCCAAATTAAATTGGTCAACATACAAGTCAACCCACAAACTACCTTCTGATGAGAACTAGCACCACATAACAAAAAGTGTTACTCTAAATTAAATAGGGTAGTAGTCATTGCAAAGGTTAGTAGTTACCATATCCAGAGTGACGGCCCTTCCTCTTGGCTTCCTTCATTCTACGGGCGCGGGATCTTGAGTGGATTTTGGTTGGTTTTCTGATGATGAAACCATCCTTGACCAACTTTCTGATGTTTTGCCCTGCACTCAATGCAAAACAAGGGAATTAGAGGCATTCAATTTGTTTAGTGACTGAGAAAAAGGTATTAATATCACACTGCCATTGCCAAAACTGCAACTCCTCGAATGGCAATAGATAGGAGATGATCACACAGGGCGTGCAAAAGCTAAAATAGCTCGGCTCAAGCAATATGTTCAGATTTTCAGAAAATGGTCAGATCATTAAATAAATGAAATACCCCACTAATCCCTATTTCCATTTCATATCCTAATAACACCAAAACTTAACTGGCAGTGATACTACATTTTTGCTGTTATTTACCCTATTGAGCACAGCCTGCAATTCATACATAGACTACGCCAATGTATGAAAATTACCCACTCGAGAATAAGTGATCTCTTGAACTTTGATTACAAAAACTAAGCCTCAATCTCAAACTAGTCACCATAGGCTAATATGAATCCACTATAAGATGCAACTCTATTTCAGTTCATTTTACACCAATACTCATAAAAATAGTCTTTTGAGACAATTAAGGGTTCTCTAAAACTAGAAGTTTGTCGTGAAATTTAATTAAAGGAGTAAATTAGGTAAGGAAATACTCCTAAGAAAGCAACGTACTGGAGTTGGCCATGGAGATCTCGTTGCCTTCATTGGGGTCAAGCCAAACCTTTCCCCTCCCGCACTTGAGGACGCTGGCCGCTAGCCTCTTCTGTAGCTTCAACGACACCATCTTCCTTTCTCCTCCAAACTCTCTCTTCTCGCAGCTGCAGTGGTGATAACGTGGTCTTATACACAGAAATGCCTTAGGGTTTTTCTGAAGAAGGCTTATGCTTCTTTTGTCTTTAAAAAGAGACTGGGCCTCGTACTAACGGCCCATTTGAAATGTTTTGGCCCATAAATTTAAGTACAAAAGGGCTTTATAACAAGGTAAGACTAAGCCCGAAATTCCTCGGAAAATGGTGCTGTGTAGCTGCTCTCAAAATAATTACAGAAAATATATATATAGCCCAGGCTAAAATTAATCTTTGTCCAAATTCCTCCTATACAACCCCATCCCCACCCCATCCAGGCAAACTCCTCAAAAAAGGAAAGGTATCAATATTCCATCTAACGGAGCAACAAAAATCGTACTTCCATGAACTGATAGAAGATTACTATAAATATGAAACCAGTTACGTAACTATTTCACAGCATCAACATTGTTGTGTTGATTTTAGAATAATGTACAACAAGTGTCTAATGACTGTTTACCAAAGCATAGATTTCCGCAAAGTCACAAGACCATATATGTCAGCTAAAAGCCTACACATTAAGGAAGTTGATAATAACATGATGCTAGTGAAGCCGACGATCAAAACGGTCCTAAAATAACAAAATGTCTTGTCGGGTAAGCCTTACACTCACACGAACGGCATAACGATCCGGGCACTTTCTCAGAGAGGCTCGGTGAAATAGACATGAACCGATGAAGCTACTTTTGTGACATTCACCTTATCAGTGAGAAATAAGAAGCAAAAGATCAACAAATTGGAGAAATTATTAGACTATGCTACGTAGGTGAGAGTATAAGAAATTTGTGTATATATTGGTCACGGCCTTAGGAATTTATTGATGAGAGTAATAAGTAGTATTAATATGTTTGGAGTCTTTTAGAAGTGTTAAAACAAAAGGGGTGACGGAGGTTTTTGGCATTGAAGAAATGTTATTGTATACGGTCGAAATCGGGCATACCCGATTTCGTTGGCAGGGGAATTGCCTCGAGGGTAACCTCATAATAGATCGGGCTCGAGCTCGAAGATAGAACATCACGCCTGGAGATCGAAGTGTTCATTGAGATCGAGGCCGACAACAATCGAGATCAAACATGACTGACTTCAAGTAAGGCGTAATAACGGAATGGCGAGATATCAGTAATCGGTCGAAGATCCCAGCGGAAATCCTGGAACATATCAAATCAAAGCGGTTATTAGTGCCAATTATGGGATCTACTTCCGTTATTAGAGTTGTACCTTATTTAGGATTCCTCTATTATATAAAGAGGGATCACATTCACTTGTAAATGGGACAATGATTATTCACTGATAAGAATATGCATATACGCTGCTTTCTTTTTTTACTTACTGTTCATCGATGTTTGTTCCATCCTCCACTATTCTTATTAACTAACCTCGAGACTATCTCGAATCGAGGTCGAGGCATTATTTGCGGACCGGTTTGATTTATTTTATTGTCCAATTTATCTATTTAATTCGTTGTTTATCGATTGGCGCTGGTTTAAATCACATATCCTTAAAACCACAATATAAGTTTAATTGTTACCCAATTTTTAGGGCAAACAGTTTGGCGTCCACCGTGGGGCTAAGGATAATAGTGATTGTTCAGTACTGATTCTGGTAAAACACACTATTTTACGCTTGTTCTTGTCAAGTATCTTTGCTTTCAGGTTAAAACATCTCAAACTCACAAAATGCATCCACACACGGTGATAATGGCCTCGCCACGGTGAAAACGAAAATGTGATTGTTCCAGGAGTCGAGGTGCCACAGGCTAATCTCGGGGGAGCACCGGTTGCCAACCCAGTCGATGTCAGTTCGCACGTTGCTCTAAACGCGGACCTAGGCACAAATCTCAATGGGAGTATACGTAGAGAAGGCCGATCTAGTGGCCAAGGAACACAAGGCAGATGAGACGAAGGAGTCAGTCTCCAAGTGATATTCGAGATGCTTCAGGCTCACCAAGCCGTTATTGCTCAGTTACAAAATCAACATAGAGCTCTGAATAGGGTCGAGCCGAAAACTACTCGTCGTACCGAGCCAGTACCGGAAAGGTCGAATGGTAACGAATCAGGGACTGATCCTGCGGTAATGAAAATACTCGAGGAGCACACCAAAAGAATTGAATCAGGGGAGAAGAGAATCGAAGCCAACGATAAAAAAATAGAAACATACAACTCTCGAGTTGATCAGATACCGGGGGCACCGCCAATCTTGAAAGGGATGGATTCAAAGAAGTTTGTACAAAAGTCGTTTCCTCCAAGTACGGCTCCGAAGCCTATTCCAAAGAAGTCTCGTATGCCATACATACCCAAATAGAATGGGACAACTGATCCCAATGAGCATGTTACTTCATATACATGCGCCATCAAGGGTAACAATTTAGAAGATGATGAAATCGAATATGTGCTATTGACAAAATTCGGAGAGGCCCTTTCGAAGGGAGCAATGATTTGGTATCACAACCTGCCACCAAATTCCATCGGCTCATTTGCCATGTTAGCAGATTCTTTCGTAAAGGAACACGTCGGGGCCATAAAGGTCGCAACGAGGAAATCAGACCTTTTTAAGATAAGACAAAGGGATAATGAAATGCTGAGGGAGTCGTGTCCCGATTTCAAATGGAACCCATGGAGTTGCCACCGGTCATAGATGATTGGGCCGTTCAAGTTTTCACCCAAGGGTTGAACGAGCGGAGTTCGATAGCATCACGACAGTAAATAAAATTTGATCGAGTATCCATCTATAACTTGGGCAGATGTGCATAATCGATATCAATCGAAGATTAGGGTCGAGGACGACCAATTAGGAGCCCTTTTTGGTTCAGTACATCCAAATAGGTCGGCAGTTAAAAACCAGAGGGACGTCGACAGGGAGCCAAGGTCGAATAGAGACCGATATCAACCATACCGCAGATCGAAAGAATAATGATTCAGGATGCAATTCCGCCCGGAACAATCGAAGAAGTGATCGAGGACAGAATTCTCGGGGACTTATGAGCAAAAGTAGTTTTGACAAGTATGTCGATCCCACAGAGGCACCTCGGTTGTCGAAATATAACTTTAGCGTCGATTCATCGGGCATTGTATCGGCAATCTGAAGGATCAGAGATACTAGGTGGCCCAGACCCATACAAACCGATCCTTCCCAAAGAAACCCAAATTTGATGTGCAAGTATCATGGAACGCATGGTCACAAGACCGAGGATTGCAGGCAAATAAGGAAGAAGGTAGCCCGTCTATTCAATGAGGGCCACCTTCGAGAGTTCCTCAATGATCGAGCCAAGAATCATTTCAGAGAAAGGGACGGCAACAGGAAAATTAAATAGGAGGAACCCCAACATGTCATTCATATGATCGTCGGTGGGGTCGATATTCCATAGGGACACATATTCAAACGCACTAAGGTATCGATCACTAGGGAAAAACGAAACCGAGATTATGTGCCCGAAGGCATTTTATCATTCAACAACGAAGAAACTGAAGGCATTTCTCAGCCCCACAACAACGCTCTGGTAATTTCTATCTTATTAAATTAAGTTCAAGTTAAGCGTGTTTTAGTGGATCCAGGTAGCTCGGCGAATATCATCCGATCAAGGGTCGTGGAGCAGCTCGGCCTACAAAATCAAACTGTACCCACAACTCGAGTCTTAAACGACTTCAATATGGCTAGTGAAANATTGAAGGAACAATGGTTCTGGATGCAATTCCGCCCGGAACGATTGAAGAAGTGATCGAGGACAGAATTCTCCAGGACTTATGAGCAAAAGTGGTTTCGACAGGTATGCTAATCCCACAGAGGCACCTCAGTTATTGGAATATAACTTTAGCATCGATGCATCGGGCATTATTTCGGCAATCGGAAGGATCAGAGATACTAGGTGGCCCAAACTCATACAAACCGATCCTTCCCAAAGAAATCTAAATTTGATGTGCAAGTATCATGGCACACATGGTCACAAGACCGAGGATTGCAGGAAATTAAGGGATGAGGTAGCCCGTCTAGTCAATGAGGGTCACCTTCGGGACTTCCTCAGTGATCGAGCTAAGAATTATTTCAGAGAAAGGGACGCCAACAGGAAAAATGAACAGGAGGAACCCCAACATGCCATTCAGATGATCGTCGGTGGGGTCGACATCCCACAGGAACCCATATTCAAATGCACTAAGGTGTCAATCACTAGGAAAAAACGAACCCGAGATTATGTGCCCGAAGGCATTTATCATTCAACAACAAAGAAACAGAAGGCATTTTTCAGCCCCACAACGATGCTCTGGTAATTTCTATCTTATGAAATAAATTTCAAGTTAAGTGTGTTTTAGTGGATCCAGGTAGCTCGGCAAATATCATCCGATCGAGGGTCATGGAGTAGCTCGGCCTACAAAGTCAAATCGTACCTGCAGCTCGAGTCTTAAAAGACTTCAATATGGCCAGTGAAACAACTAAAGGGGAGATTATTCTACCGGTGAATGTGGCTGGAACCATTCAAGATACCAAGTTCCACGTAATCGAGGGCGACATGAGGTACAATGCCCTGCTCAGAAGGCCTTGGATCCACAATATGAGGGCAGTCCCTTGGACTCTCCACCAAATGATGAAATTCCTGACGTCGGACGATGTAAAAACAGTATATGGGGAGCAACATGCTGCAAAGAAAATGTTCGCAGTCGATAAGGTAACACCGATATCGACACTATCAAAGGTAAATAAGAAGTCAAATAGCAATCACAACTACCAGCCTCGACCGAATAGGGGAAGCAGGAGATAGAAGAAGAAGAAGAGGATTTTTTGACCCCTCGGACTTTTATTGTTCCCGAAGATTCTGACGCCACCAAATCAACGGTTGAAGATCTGGAACAGGTTATATTAATCGAGTACCTGCTCGAGCGAAAGGTATACCTGGGAACGGGATTAACCCCCAAACTCAGGAAAAAGCTTATTCAATTTCTCATTGATAACATAGATTATTTTGCTTGGTCCCATTTAGACATGACAGGGATCCCACCGGAGATAATGACGCATCGGCTAAGCCTGGACCCTAGGTTCAAACCGGTGAAGTAAAAGAGAAGACCCCAGTCTGAGGTAAAGCACACATTCATAAAGGACGGGATAACTAAACTTCTCAAAATAGGGTCCATTTGGGAGGTGAAATATCCCGAATGGTTAGCCAATGTAGTTGTAGTCCCTAAAAAGGGAACAAACTTAGAACGTGTGTAGATTATAAGGATCTAAACAAGGCGTGCCCCAAAGACTTTTTTCCATTGCCTAACATCGATCGCATGATCGATGCCACGGCCGACCACGAGATCCTTACTTTTCTCGATGCTTATTCCGGGTACAATCAAATCCAAATGAACCCGAAGGACCGAGAAAAGGCTTCATTTATCACCAAGTACGGAACATACTGTTATAATATAATGCCCTTCGGGCTAAAACATGCAGGAGCTACTTACCAACGCCTAGTAAATGAAATGTTTGAAGAACAAATAGGTAAATCAATGGAAGTTTATATTTATGACATGCTAGTTAAGTCTGTGCGTGTAGAGGACCATTTGGCTCCTTTGCAGGAAACGTTCGAGATTTTAAGGAAATACAACATGAAGCTAAATCCCGAGAAATGTGCTTTCGGGGTCGGTTCGGGAAAATTCCTTGGCCTCATGGTATCTAATCGGGGGATCAAGATCAACCCCAATAAAATCAAAGTCATCGAAGACATCACCGTCGTGGACAGTGTAAAAGTCTTGCAGAGGCTAACTGGACGGATAACTGCCTTAGGCCGATTCATTTCAAGGTCGTCAGATTGAAGCCACAAATTTTTCTCTCTACTCAAAAAGAAGAACGATTTTGCCTGGACCCCGGAATGCCAACGGGCATTAGAGGAATTGAAGTGATACCTATCGAGCCCACCGCTACTTCACACTCCAAAGGCAGATTAGAAACTTTACTTGTACTTGGCAGTATCGGAAATTGGGGTAAGTGGTGTCCTAGTTCGAGAAGAGCAAGGTACACAATTTCCCATTTATAATGTAAGTCGAACCTTAGGAGAAGCAGAAACTAGATATCCATACTTGGAAAAATTGGCACTTGCACTGATAAGCGCCCATAGAAAGTTAAGACCATACTTTCAATGTCACCCCATATGCGTATTAACCACTTACCTACTTCGTAGTATTTTGCACAAGTCCGAATTATCGGGCCAAAAGGCCAAGTGGGACGTCGAACTCAATAAGTACGATATCGAATATCAACCCCGGACGGCCATCAAGTCTCAAATTTTAGCAGACTTCGTGGCCGATTTCAAGCCAACCCTCATACCCGAAGTTGAAAAGGAACTCTTGTAAAAATTGGGTACATCATCGGGGGTATGGACCCTCTTCACAGACGGTGCTTCGAATGTGAAGGGGTCCGGGCTAGGCATCGTTTTGAAGCCGCCCACGGGTAACACTATTAGGCAATCTATCAAAACTTCTAGGTTGACTAACAATGAGGCCGATTACGAGGCCATGATTGCAGGTCTCGAACTAACTTAAAGCTTGGGAGCAGAAGTCATTGAAGCCAAGTGTGACTCTTTACTGGTGGTGAACCAAGTAAACAAAACCTTCGAAGTTCGGGAGGATAGAATGCAAAGGTATTTGGACAAACGGCAGGTAACTTTGCACCGTTTCAAGGAATGGACTTTGCAGCATGTACCTCGAGAACAAAATACTGAGGCCGATGCACTTGTAAATTTGGGGTCATCGGTCGAGGAAGATGAGATCAGCTCGGGTACTGTCGTTCAACTCTCGAGATCCGTGATCGAGGAAGGTCATGCCGAGATAAACTCTACAAGTTTAACTTGGGATTGGAGGAATAAATATATTGAATACTTGAAGAACGGAAATCTCCCATAGGACCCTAAAGAGTCGAGGGCCCTACGAACCAAAGCTGCTCGATTCACATTAGCTGAAGATGGAACATTATACAGAAGGACATTCGATGGACCATTGGCAGTATGCTTAGGACCAGGAGACACTGATTATGTTTTACGAGAGGTCCACGAAGGCACTTGTGGGAACCACTCCAGCGCCGAATCACTATTTTTTACAAAATCATTAGAGCGGGATACTACTGGAATAGCATGGAAAAAGACACTAAGAAGTTTGTTCGAAAATGTGATAAAAAATATCAAAGGTTTGCACCGATGATCCATCAGCCCGGAGAATAACTTCATTCAGTCATATCCCCATGGCCATTCATGAAATGGGGGATGGATATCGTCGGCCCTCTGCCATCGGCCCCAGGTAAAGCTAAGTTCATTGTATTTTATGACTGACTATTTCTCTAAATGGGTTGAAGCACAGGTGTTCGAGAAAGTGAGAGAGAAAGAGGTTATAGACTTCATCTGGGATCACATCGTATGTCGATTCGGGATACCGCCGAAATAGTGTGTGACAATGGGAAATAATTTATCGGCAGCAAAGTGATGAAATTCCTCGAAGACCACAAAATAAAAAGTATATTATCAACGTCGTATCACCCTAGTGGGAACGGACATGCCGAATCGACGAACAAGACTATCATTCAAAACCTAAAGAAAAGGTTGAACGACGCTAAGGGGAAATGGAGAGAAATTCTACCCGAAGTCCTTTGGGCATATCGAACAACATTAAAGTCCAGTACGAGGGCAAACCCGTTTTCCTTAGTATATGGATCCGAAGCCTTGATTCCAGTCGAAGTCGGGGAACCCAGTGTCAGGTTTTGACATACAACAGAAGAGTCAAATCACGAGGCTATGAATACTAGCCTCGAATTATTGGATGAAAAACGAGAAGCCGCACTCGTTCGAATGGCTGCACAAAAGCAACGAATCGAAAGATACTACAATAGGAGAACCAACCTTTGCCACTTAAGAGTCGGGGACTTAGTCCCGAGGAAAGTCACCATCAACACTCGAGATACTAATGAAGGGAAGCTCGGCCCAAATTGGGAGGGACCCTACCAAGTCCTCGACATCGTCAGAAAAGGATCTTATAAGCTCGGCATGATGGACGACGAATAACTGCCAAATAATTGGAACATATCGCTTCTCAAGCGGTATTATTGCTAAGGTATGACTTTATCCCTTTTTGCATTTATTTATTCGACACTAACTCACTGCAGGTGTTCGATCGAAGACATCGAGACCTCAGGTAAGCACGCGTTTCACTCTTTTTTTCTTAGATAGGTTTTTGTCCCAAGTGGGTTTTTCCGGCGAGGTTTTTAACGAGGCAACAATTATGTGCTACTTGAGGACAATTCAATAGTATCCAAGGCTTCTTTACAATCAACCTCGAATACTGGGGTGCATCACCCTCAGATGTTACACTTTCGAGGAAAATACTTCGTGTCAAAGGGTCTCGATAGAGAAACTTTATAATGGGCCAAACGGTCGAATGAACCGTGTCCGTATAGATTAGTCGAGCCCCGATGGAAAAACATGTATGCATGTATAAATTATACAAAGAAGAATTCTTTCTATATCAAACATCTTGTGTCTCAAGGAAAATTTTCTACTATACAAGCTCCATACTTATGATTTTGTGAGAAATAGCTCAAGGGCCAAGTGCAAATCTACCTCCTATAATCGGGGACTGTCGTCGATGATCGACATTTTCGAGTAATCTAAACTCAAATTCATAAGACCTCAAAGAGGAACCCCTCGATCTATAGGCCAAGAACATCACTCTCGGGGACTAACACTTCGAACAAGCTTGAAGTATTATTGGGAAATAAGCCCAAGAGGCATATCCAAAGGCTACGACCAAATTAAGGCGGCTCGGAGACGTCCGAATCCCGTAATAAAAATAGACCTTCGAATTCTTTGGAAAACCGGTTAAAAAAGGCTACCCTCGGCAAGTAATCAAAAGGGCTTCCCTAGAAAAACCTTGAGGTATCAAAGTTTCTTAACACAAACGTGCTAAGGCACAAAAAGCAAAGGGGTTTCAATCGACATCGAACCCTAAAAAAACCCAATGGGTAAAGAATACGTGTTAAGGCATAAAGAAATGTTTTACTAAGTCTTCTAAGCCGAAAAAGGGAAAAAATAGCCATCTTTTAGAGGCCACATGTTACACCCTATATTTTTTGTAGGTAAAACTGCGTCGTGAGCAAACTAATGTAGGACCCAAAAATGAGATCATCTTTGAAAATATATAAAGCAATTTAATCATGTTACCTCGGAAGTTACAAATATTGAATATCATGAACAACAAGTACAAAGAGGGTTGAAAGGTTTAGAAGCTAAAGAAATTGAAGAAAATAATGTTTCGTCGAAAGCCGACAAATTGGGAATGTTATAGCATGTACTTTTGGGAGGAGACCAGGGTGTTTTACATGATAAGGAGGTTATGTTACAAGTTATGTTATTCGTATGATAGTCGTATGTTATGTTTTGAATTCAAGCGAGTGGTAGAACAAAAGTCGATGAAAGTCATCACAAGTTACGTTCATAAATGTTATTGAAACTTTGGGTCAAATGTAACTGTGATTTTCTCCCAATATACTTAGAGTTATGGGGTGTTCCACACATCACATTAAAGATCTATGAGTCTATTTTTCAACTCATTAAACCGTTTGGCAATACGATATTGGAGTACGGAGATATGGACATTTTTCAGAGACTGCACAGACTGTCACTTACTTGCTTAAACGAGAATCCAACCTGGGCCAGTTCGGGCCGTCCAAAAATGGGCCAGTTCGGGTCGTTCAAAGAGGACTTTTTAAAGTCCTATTCCCTTCATATATTAGGCTGATAATAGGGCAAAATAACCTGACTCATTCTCTGCAAAACCCCTCCCACAAATTTCCCACAAATCCCAATTGATTTTCTCTCCCTTTAAAGTTCTAATTGGAGGTAAAGCCTAGAGTTTGAAGAACCAAGATAAGAGCTGAGTTATCCCACAAATAAGGTAAGTTTACTGCTCTCTTTAATCCATTCTTTACAGTTGTAAATGCATGGTAAGTTATTCTATATTTGTAAGAACTCACGGGACGGTGATCGGAAGTCGTGAGTTCGAGTTATTCACTTGTAGCGGACTATTTTATGGATTGTTTTGTGGACTGTTTGGTGTTGATGTTGGGCTGCATGATTTACTACTATTTTGTAGAGTTTTGGAGGAGGAAGGATGTGGAGAAACACCATATAAATGTAGGATATTGGGCTGTTCGTTCGTCGTAACATATTCGGGGTTGTTGACACTACTACGGTGGTCGTTTTGTGTATGAAGAGATTGGAGTGTGTTGGGCTGTTTTGTAGTATTGTTTGGTATACATAAGGTTGGAAAATAATGTATATATGTTGTTATTGTTGTTTTTGGTGTTATTGGTATTATCTTGAATTTGGAGGAAGTAAGGATTATAGGGGAAATGCTGTCCGTTTTAATACAAAATAAGTATGTCGTTCATTATGCGATAGTTATACGTTTCATAACTTAATGATAGTATTATTATCGTTATTGTAGATTAAGGTGAGAAGAGGTGAGTTCAACTTGGTGATTGAAAAGAGTGTGATAAGGTATGTTAAGGCTAAGCCTTCCTTCATTTTGGCATGATCTCGTAGCTACATGTGTTAGTAATGAGACAAAAAGAGAAGTTCATATTCATGAATTTATTCACACTATTCTAGTCTCATAAGTTACAATATTATTCCTTATCGAGACTCTATATTCAATTTTA
>AWOL01S0001008.1:100092-111074 GCA_000715115.1 Nicotiana otophora | reverse complement strand
TAAGTGTATTTCATCGCATCCCAACGTGATTCATCTTATAAGGGGTATTCTAATCTCATGCTAGCCAATGTCTGAACATATGCAGATAATGGTCTGTTACGAACTGGAATATACGCAAGACTGCCCATACACATAGCTTTTCTACTTAAAGCATCAACCACCGCATTGGCCTTTCCGGGGTGATACAAAATGGTGATATCATAGTCTTTCAAAAACTCCAACCATATTCTCTGCCTCAAATTGAGATATTGTTTCCTGAACAGATACTGTAGGCTATGATGATCAGTGAATACCTCACATGAGACACCGTAAAGGTAAGTCCTCGAAATCATCAGTGCATGGACAATGGCTGCCAATTATAAGTCATGGACATGATAATTCTTCTCGTGAACTTTCAACTGCCGCGACACATATGCAATCACTCTGCCATCATGCATCAATACTGCACCAAGCCCAACGCGAGATGCATCAAAATACACCGTATAAAATCCTGAACCTGTGGTAATAACAACACTGGCGTTGTAGTGAAAGAGGTCACGAGCTTATGAAAGCTCAACTCACACTCGTCTGACCATCTGAATGGGGCACCCTTCTGGGTCAATTTGGTCAGTGGGGATGCTATGGATGAAAACCCCTCCACAAACTGCCAAATATAGGAAATTTTGGATCTCTATAGCTCAAGTAGGTCTAGAACAATTCTAAACTTCATAGCCTCTGAGAGATATGTACAGACGTCTCTGTACCGATCCTTCAGAATCTACTAAGCTTGCTCGTGACTCGTGAGATCTAAGTAACATAGTGCTCTTATACCAACTTATCACGACCCGAAATTTCCACCTTCAGGACTGTGATGGTGCGTAACATTTCACTTACTAGGAAAGCCAACGTTAAAATAATCTTAACCATTTTAAGCAAATTAAATTAAACATAAGTCAATTACTGAAATAAAGTGTGGAAGAGTATAACTACCCAATCATCACAATACATCCCTGAATAAAATGACACAAATAAAGGTCTGAATAAAATCCATGTTGTTTGAAAGATAATATACATCTAAGATAAGATAGAAGGGTACTTCAGTACTGCGAACGCTGTGCAGTTATACCTTAAGTCTCCTCTAAGTAGCTGAATCTGAGAACGTCTATGGTACGCTGCTGGGACCAAGTCCAAAATCTGCACAAGAATTGCAGAGTGTAGTATGAGTACAACCGACCCCATGTACTCCATAAATGTCGAGCCTAACCTCGACGAAGTAGTGACGAGGCTATGAAAATACACATACGTAAAGAATCTGTACAAGTATATACACATATGAAGCAACAATAATAAAATACAGAACAATTTATAAATTGGCAGGGGACATGTGAAGGGGAATGATATAATAATTTCAGTAGGAGAAGTAACACTTAGTAGCCAATTAATTCATCAACAATAAAATGAGCAACTAATAATAAAAAAATTGCACGGCCCCACCCTTCGCGCTTTTATTCTCATTCCTCCCATAAACTGATAAATAAATAATAATAATAATTGGAACAACATCACCCTTCGTGCTTTTACACTAAAAAATGACACGGCAACACCCTTCGTGCTTTTACACTCTTTCTCACCATGACAATGATAGTATATATTATAAAAATGGCACGACATCACCCTTCGTTCTTTTGCACTATTTCTCACCATATTCAATAATAATTAAATCACTAAGACTTTCATGAATAATGATCAAATAATTAATAAAAAACTTAAGTATGAATATCTTAATTAAATAAGCAATTATTCAAAATGAAATAAATTCCTCCAGTATGCTTTGACTCAACCACAACGCATAAGTACTTGTCACTTCACATATACATTGTTCCCGCACATTAAATCACGTAGCAAATAGGTAAAAACATTCTATTCCCTCAAGTCAAGGTTAACCACGACACTTACCTCGCTTTGAAAATAAATTCAACATTCCAATAAACCTTTGCCTCGCGAATTCGTGTCCGAAATCCTCAAATCTAGTCATAAACAATTCAATATACTCAATAAAAATCGTAGGAATTAATTCCATATGAATTTACCAATTTTCCGGATAAAAATCCAAAATGCATCTCAAAACTCAACAGTGGGGACCATGTCTCAAATCTCAAAAAAACATATGAAATCCAAACACCCGTTCTGAGACAAGTCCAACCGTACAAAAATTATCAAATTATGATGTCATATGGACCTTCAAATCTTAAGGTTTTTGTTTTTTGGAAAGTTTTACAAAATTTCAAATTTCTTCAATCTAAATCAGAAATAAATGATGAATATAGACATGGATTTATGAAATATAATCACCTTTGGTTATAGAACACTTACCCAATTCCAAGTCAAGCAAAATCCCTTTGAAATCGCCTAAATCCTAGACTCAAAATGCAAAAACGAGTAAAAATGGTTAATTTACGATTTTATGGGTTCTGTCCAGGCTTTTTCGCATGTGCGGACACTTGACCGCATCTATGGTTCCGCTTTTGCAGAAATTGGGGTCGCTTCTGTGGGCTGGTAGGCTTCCCTTTCCCCCTTTTCCCGCTTCTGCAATGCGTGGGCCGCTTCTGCGACACACTGTCCATTTCTGCGAACTGCCTACTTCTGCGAGGCATGGCTAGCTTTTTCGTGCTCGCATCTGCGGTCTAAAATACGTATGCGCGATTACACCAGAAGGCCAAAATATCAGATTTTCCTTAAGTCCAAATTTTGATCTGTTAACCATCCGGAATCCACCCGAGGCCCCCTAGACCTCAACCATATACAAAGTCCTTAAACATCATATGCACTTAGTCGAGACCTCAAATCACATCCAACTATGCTAAAACCAAGAATCATACCCCAATTCAAGCTTAAGGAACTTAAGAAGTTTCAACTTCTACATTCGATGCCGAAACCTATCAAGTCAAGTCTGATTGACCTCAAACTTTCCACACAAGCCATAAATGACATAACGAACCTATTCAAATTTCCAAAATCGGATTCCGACCTGGATATCAAAAAGTGAAATCTGTGGTCAAACTTTGAAAATCTTTAGCCTTTAAATTTCTAGTTTCCATTAAATAGAAATAATTTGAGCTAGGGACCTTCGAATTCGATTCCGGCCATACACACATATCCCAAATCATGAACGGACCTACCAGAGCTGTTAAAACACTAATCTGACTCTGTTTTCCCAAAATGTTGACCAAAGTTAACCTAGTTGAGTTTTAAAGCTCTATTTCACATTTTAATCAATGTTTCATATAATAACATTTCGAAAACCTATTCGGAATACGCACGCAAGTCGAGGAGTAATGAATAGTGGTTTTCAAGGTCTTATAACATAGAAATGAATGTTTAAATTAAAGATGACATTTTAGGTCATCACATTTCCCTTCAAAGAAAATCAGTTAAAACATTATATTTCCCTTTCAAGTGCTTGACCTGAAACTTGTATGGACAAAACCATTCAGCCCATCCGAGAATTTGCGGATTCGGAATAACCTTTGAATTCAACTGTATCATCCTTGGAAAAGCATTCATGACCATCTATATAAGAAATTGTTAGTGAATTAGAAGAAAATTAAACTTTTTAATCCCATTTTTAATTGCAAGAATCTCATTGAACATGGAATGATAGTGTTGTTCAGCATCCTTGAATCTTCCACTAGCGTAACCATATATTTTTCTGAACATTTTCTTCCTCAAATACAATTGCGCTCCAATATTCATTCCTGGCATCTGTCTGCAATATTTTATTTCCATATGAGGAAATGTGCAAAGATTCTGACACTTTAAGATATCTCTTTTATTTTTTCTCACTGCATCGTTTTGATCCTTGCCCCATGGCTGGGCATTGTGCTTCAAAATTTTTGTGAGAGGAGAAATATATGTATAGAAATAGGAATAGAATCTCTCACTTAATTTATTATTCCGAAACACTACTGTATCTGCTTCGTTGTGAACCCAATATCAGGGAACTTGCGATGTTCTTTAGAAATACGAGGACCTGAGGTGTGTTCTCCATGGGAATAATTCATTCCCAAAAAATCAATCTCTTTTTTTGCAAAAACAATTTTTTGGGTGAAAGGATGATGCTATTTTTTCGCATTAAAGTTGCAAAATGTTTGAGCAAATTTATATGCTCCTCCCAAGTATCACGGAATAGTAAAATATCATCAATATAAAGAAGTGATGTGTGAAGGATGGACTGAGATATTTTCATCATGGACTTTTGAAACTGTTTGCAACAAATTTTCTTCATATGAAAACTAAACTGAAATAACAAAATAAGAAAAGAATAATTTTTACTAATCAACTGTGAGTACAATTCTATTTCTACCTTGATTCTTCTCTCCTGATTATCTCCGTGATTCGAGGGCTGAAGCAGCATATTTCTCAAATGTAGGATGATGCAGACCTTCTGGGATGTATTTGATCTCTAGCTTCTTGAACTATTTGATTGTCAAGAAGTATCCGGCCATATTTTGATCTCTTTGAGAATATCCCAAGAGTTTATGGGATTTTCGAGACACCTCTTCAAGGGAATATATGCATCCATTTATATAGGTGTGCGTAAGGGTTTAGTGTAGAGTTACCTCCAAGAAACCCTGATAGACTCCTAGGATTTCAAGAGTCTTGTAGTAATTTGAATTTATGATTTAGTTTGATTCGTTAAAATTTTGATGTCTACAAATGCCCCTTACTTCAACGTTTGTCGGAGTTTAGGCTTGCCCAAACTTGAAGACGAGACTTGAAGTACTCGACCATCGCAAGAAATGATTTTGAAACTTGGAGTTTTCGATTTATAGGATGAAGAGATGAAGGGCAGAACTGGTCCTATTGGGCGTGCCAGTTTGTTTGCAACAAATTTGTGTCAAGAAAATAATCGAGTGATTGGTGGTAAAGAAACCGAAAGTGGAGGTGCACCACCCTCAAAAGCCGCGACATCCAGTGACTTTGGAGAGGAGTATTTACCAAGTTGGTTTCGCACGAAGATTTCCCAAGGGGGTATTGATGCCTCATTTTGCCATGCTGACGAAGGGGAAGAAAAGAGTGATGACCTACCGTTGGCACCATCTTCGGAAAAGCTCGTCGAGTCCACTCCTAAAGAAGTTAATGCTTGTGAGGAAAAAATCACGTTCACAAATGACGTTCTTCTGCTAGGTGACACTCTTCATAACCGCCCATTGTACCTGGTTGGCTATGTAATTCAGCACAAGAAAGGTCTGTTGGAGCGCTGTTGGCCCAAGAATATAGTGGGGGAAAACAACCTCTCTTTTCTACTTGAGCAGGATGATGACACCAAACGAGCTAAATTATTCACTAATTGAAAAGTTATGTCTGGCGCTAGTCTTCTCAATTCAAAAGTTGAACCACTATATTCAAGCTCATGTCGTTCGACTTGTTTCTAAAGCAAATCCCATCAAGTTCGTGATGTCAAAACCTGTTCTTAGGGATCGACTGCAGATTTCTCTAAAAGCTACAAGCATTCAAGTGTTCTAAGGATTAAAATATCAAGACGGAGATTCAAGAACAAGCTGCAAGCCCTTAGATTAAAAATACGTCAAGATCAAGATCAAGCTTCAAGCACTTGGATTAAAATAAATTAAAATTCAAGATTAAGCTCAAAGGATCTGTTATTTACTACTGAAAAGAAGAATCGGAGAATTCATAGAGATTGTACACTCAAATATTTGAAATAAAATACTATGATTATTGCAATATTTTTCAGTCTCGATTATTTTCCTGACGCAAATTTATTGTTGAGATTAAAAGTACTTTAATTTCGCGTCAGTAATTTCATAACGTAACGTGATAGGAACATTCGGAACACATTTTGAATAAATAATTCTCCACACTTTGCTTACTCGGGATGATTGAATTAATTGGGAACAACTCGGAACATGAGAATTTTGAACTTGAACCAACCATACTTGAAACTTACGGGAACATCATTGAATTCAATTCTACGAGAGTAGTTCAGCAAACACACCTCGCTTTGAACTTTCGTTAAATTACTACAATGTTCCAGAAATCATAGGAACTTCAATCTAATTAGAAAGATATCAAAAGTGAACCATAATTACGAAGATATTCTTGGTCTCTGCTCATTCGAGCATTTTATCAAATACTAGGTGTGGAAGTTGGTTACAAGGTTCTTCCACATGATTTATTTCTCTTCACAACCTAGTCCTTACTTATTTGAGCTCAACCATTTTACCACAAACCTTATTAGTACATGCATGTATAAATAATACTCTTACAACCCAAGAATCATACTCCCCATAATCCATCTTTTACCACAAACTCGAAACTGAAGATTAGGGTTTGATCCTTACCTCTTGAGTGAAGGTCTTGTGAGATTTCCTTGTTGGATTTCAAAGCTTGGACAATATCTTGATGAACAAAGCACTTGAGCTTCTTCCTCTCTCTAGAACACTCTCACTTCTCTCTAAAAATATCAGGTTTTTGTCTTCAAAATGAACACCAAAGACTATTTATCAATATGGGGTCGGGTTATAAAAATAGGAAAATGAACTCTCCGAACTCAGATCTACGATCGCAGAATAGACTGCAGAAACGGGCATGCAGTCCACAAAATGGACCGCTAAACTGGTTAGTGTTGCGACTATTCTGCGGTCGCACAATTTGCCACAAAATCACATTCTTCCAGCCTTTGGCAATTGTGTCATAACTTCTTGTAGGGGTGTCCAAATAACAAACGGTTTGAGGCGTTAGAAACTAGACTCGAAGGTCTTTTATTTGAAAGACTGTTCATCACATAACCCCTTTATATATATGTAGACATGCTTGTCCAAATTTTGGTCTTGTGCGTACTCATTTGGAACTTTAGTCTATATGGTAATTTCCAACTTGACTTAGACTTAGGGCTCTCCTTAGAACCCGCATCACTTATAATATGCCTCGTACACTTATTATCATATCAAATTTATATCCATCATATCAATAGTCATCGTCTGCATAAAAATAATATAATTAGCACACATCAACTTTCTTAATAGCGCTTAAGTACTTCAAAAGTTTAGGGGGTGCTACACAACAACCCAAACATATAACCATTCATGCTTTTCTATCAAACCCATCAACTCATATCTCATGAACTTAGAGTCTATAATCATTAATCCAATTCTATAATCAATTAGAGGGTGAACGTTCAATCACCTTAAATTCAAGTTCTAGGGTTTCTTTTCTCAACAATAATGTCTCAATCTAATAACTAATGATTTGAATGGTTTACCCATATTAATAAGGTGTTGGTGAATTCAAATAAAGTTAGAATCAACATTAGGACTTACCTTGGATGATGGAGAGACCTTGAAGGAAGTTGGGTTCTCGAGATCTTCCATTTCAATTGAAATGTTATGGGGAATAGGTATAGCGAACAAGGTAGGGCTTTAACAACGACCCTTCAGGTGTGCGCCCATGCAACTGAGGGCCCAACCACGCACCTAAACGTGCAGCAAGAGCGGTGGCACTGCAACAAGTGCGTTACTATGCATGTGATGGCTGATCGCATAGCTGAGCATGCAGACTGCGCATTGTCTAGTAAAAAACAAGTAAATTATTACACGGAGATTCGTTCGGGCATTTCAAAAAACTACAACTTCAGTGTTTTATGTTTTCTTGAATTCCTAATAGATTGTTACTTGATCAGACTGGAAGACCGGCCTTCCATGAACTTTGTCGATTGTATTTAATCTTATACATGTCACTCTGTATATTCATTTTACACATTCATGCCTAATCCGAATATATGGAGTGTTACATAAAAATCTAGCTGAGGAAGGGAATAGCTTTGGGAAGAGAATATACTTGGGAGGAAGAGAAGTGACCCGAGAACTTCTGGGTGCCTGGGAACAAAGTGATCAGTTTTTGTGAGGTTTATTTGTGCTCTTAAAGACACCATCTCCTTCTGCTGCTATTGGAAGAAATGGAAAAGTGAAGTACCCTACAGACAAATATCGTACTACAAGCTTGCTAGCTTGTGATGTAAGGCTTGGATGAGTTCTGTATGCTGAGAAGGCTTCTCTAGAACCTATTTAACTTGTTTCTCAATATTTTTCCACCTTGCTAAGAATTTTATTGTGAGCGTGTGAAATATTTATAAAAGTGCAATCTATGTTGTTCAAGATTCTATTTTGAGAAATAGAATTTTTGGACAGCCAATTTATTATTGATTCAATGTCACTAGATGGTGGTTTTTATCCCGAGGGGAAAGCAACATTCTTTTTGGGGATCCTGGGTCATTATCTACACCTTCTTTACTAAAATGTTCAAGAGGTGGAATATCATGGATATTGTAATGACGCAGTCGGTCGTTTTGTATATTGTAGCCTTGTTACTCTATTTATTGTCTCTTCTATGTTTATTTGTGGTTATGTGACTTCCGGGGTGGTTGGATTTGTTTTTGGGAAGTTTTGGAGTGAATCGAGATACTTAGTCCCAATGTTGGAAGCTTAGGTTGAAAGAGTTAACAAGAGTTTGGCTTTTGTGTAGACAATTGTGTAATGAAGTTTTGACGATTCTAATAGCTTCGTATGGTTATTTTGGACTTAGGCGTATGTTGGATATTGATTCGAATGTCTGTAGGTTTGTTTGGGTCTTTTTGGCGAAAGTTGGAAAGTTGAAGGATTGGAAGTTTGAGAGGTTTGACCGAGCATAGAATATTTTGGCACCGGGTTTGGATTTTGGTTCCTGGAGTTGGAATAGGTCTGTTTTCTCATTTGGGACTAGTGTGCAATCTATGAGGCCATTCAAAGTTTATTTGATGCGGTTCGACAACAGTTTTAGAAGTAGGAAGTTCATTTATTTTATTAGGGTTGAATTGGGGTGTATTTTATGATTTTGATATTGTTTGATGTGATTTGAGGCTTCGACTATGTTTATATCATGTTTTAGGATGTGTTGGTATGTTTGGATGGTGCCTTGAGGGCCTTAGGTGCGATTCAGACTGAAATTTGGACTTAAGGAAATGTTGATGGCTTCAAGTCAGCTGTAAGCGCACCTACGAGGTGCTGGTAGAAGGTGCGGAAAGTTGTGCACTTCTGCGAGGTTGGCTTGGTTGAGGAGAGGTTTTAGATATGAAGGAGTTCCTACATAAGCGGATGCACTTCTGCGCACGAAGGTCTGCATGAGCGGGGTTTGGCTGGACGCGGGAAAGGCGCAGGTGCCAGGTAGGTTCCGCATCTGCGAGACCGTAGGTTTGGTCAGTTAAGTATATAAGTGAGAGTGGGTGTATTTTTGGTAATCCATAATTGCAAAACAAGTACCAAAGAAGAGGTCCCACATGTGCGTTAATGTGGTCGCAAGTGCGTAAGGTCGAGGACTTAAGTGAAGCTCGCAAGTGCGAGATTTTGACCACCGAAGCGGTGATTTTGATCATAGATGCGATTTCACTTACATATCTTATATCTCGAAGGGTTTGGCAGTTTTCTCATTTTTGGAGTTTGGGTAAGGGCAATATGTGGAGTACCACCATAATGGAAGAGGTAAGTGATGATTCATCATTTTTATTGATAAATATTGATTATTACACCTAGTTTATGTGATTTTGAAGTGAAATTTGGGGGTTTCAGAGTTTGTTGTTGGAGATTCAGATGTGATGAATTGAGGGTAAATTTATGGTTGGAATTAAATAATTTTGGTATGGTTCGACTCGTAATTGAATAGGTGTTCGGAATTTTTGAATTTTGTCAGGTTCCGAGGTGCGGCCCGGGGTTGACTTTTTGATTTTTATTAAAGATCTTAGCTTTACATATGGAATCAATTCTCATAGCACGTATTGATTATATTAAGTTGATTTTACTAGATTCTGGTCGTTTGGCGGTCGATTAGTATGGCAAGGCTTGTTGGAGTATTGATTTACGTGTTTTGAGATATGTAACATTTCTAATCTTGGAATTGAGGGTATTTATCCTTGGAAAACATGTTATTTGTGTTGCGTTGGGGTGACACACATGTTAGGTGATAGGCGTGTGGGCGCGAACCATGATAATCATAATTCGGGTTGATTTTGTTTTTCTGTGTTGCTTTCAAGTCTTGTGTTATCCGTGTAATTCCTACTTGTTAGAGCAATTGAGTTTTGATTCATGTTAGAAATCATGTTTAGGCTATGTGCTTATTCGATTGAGACCTAATGATGCTATTTACATTGTTTGAGTTATATGCGTTAACATTAACTTTACACTCAGTCATGGTTCTTCGTTTTCATTTAATATCTTAGTCTATGTTCATCATTCATTGTTACATCGCATGTTATCATTGTTGGGCTGAGTGTTATGAGATTGTGAGCCCTTGAGACTTGAGAGATTGATGATTGACATAGGACTTAGAGCCGTGTTGAGAATGTTATTGTTGATCGGGTTTCATGCCGCAGCAGGCCTTATTGGCTTTATTACTATTATTATTATTATGTGGATTGGGCTACATGTCCCATCAGGCCTTATTGGCTTTGATTAGTGCTTGGGCAGGATCCGCCATTACGGAGTCTGACATATCAATAGTTAGCGCATGCACAGTGATATATACATGTGCATTGGTGAGGGGCATTGATGCCAGGCACCTGTACAGTGATGAGTCATTGCGTGTGTGNAGTACATGGGGTCGATTGTACTCATACTACACTCTACACTTCGTGTGTAGATCCAGGTGCATCATCACGTGCTGGTCGCTATATCTGTGCTAGTACCTTTTTGGAGACTTAAAGGGTGCTATGGCATAAGCATTCCTTGACTCTATTTTCCTTTATTTTCTTCAGTACTATTCTATTACACAGACAGTTAGACTAGGGATTTGTTTATGTTTGATACTCAGTAGTTCACATGTACTCATTGACACCAGATTTCGGGATGGTTGTAGAAATATTTCAATTATTTTTATCAGATACTTATGATATATTCAAATGATTAAGATATTATGAGACCGTTGGCTTGCTGGCAAGAAGTGTTAGGCACCATCTC
>AWOL01S0001008.1:83250-99938 GCA_000715115.1 Nicotiana otophora | reverse complement strand
TGTCGCATCAGGCCTTATTGGCTTTGATTAGTGCTTGGGCAGGATCCGCCATTACAGAGTCTGACATATCAATAGTTAGCGCATGTACAGTGATATATACATGTGCATTGGTGAGGGGCATTGATGCCAGACACCTGTACAGTGATGAGTGATTGCGTGTGTATGATGAGTGGGCATCTAAGACAGGCAGATTGAGTATTTTAAGAGTGAGAGTACTTGTGAATATCACTGTGAAATCATTCATTTGACATGCATATTTGACATGTAGGCATATAGATGTACCATTCCTCATTCTAGTTGTAACTGACTTGTTCTTATCAGTTTTGGGCTTCAATTGTTGAACTTGAAATCATGTCTAAATTTCTGTAATATGAACGAGTCGACTATGTTAATTCCTTTGAGTTATTTATTATTATTGTCATTATTATACTTGTGTTGTCATTACATTGGAAGCTGACTGTCTTCTTCTGAGCTGGTGGCTGCTTTCAGCCCAAGGTTAGTTCTAATACTTATGGAGTACATGGGGTCGATTGTACTCATACTACACTCTACACTTCGTGTGTAGATCCAGGTGCATCATCACGTGCTGGTCGCTATATCTGTGCTAGTACCTTTTTGGAGACTTAAAGGGTGCTATGGCATAAGCATTCCTTGACTCTATTTTCCTTTATTTTCTTCAGTACTATTCTATTACACAGACAGTTAGACTAGGGATTTGTTTATGTTTGATACTCAGTAGTTCACATGTACTCATTGACACCGGATTTCGGGATGGTTGTAGAAATTTTTCAATTATTTTTATCAGATACTTATTATATATTCAAATGATTAAGATATTATGAGACCGTTGGCTTGCTGGCAAGAAGTGTTAGGCACCATCGCGGCTCCGGTGGGAGTTAGATCGTGCCAAGTTAGTGTTGGAGCACTATGTTGCTTAGGTCTCACGAGCCATGAGCTGGTTTAGTAGAGTCTTGTGGATCAGTACGATGAATTCTGTACTTGTCTTTGAAAGTCTATCAAACTACTATGAACCTTCACTTTCTTGCATTTACCCGCTCAATGCGGTTGTATGTTTCTTCTCAAAATTTCCTATTGTTCTCGATCACTAGCATGATATGGTTGGTGTAGATAGGGTTGCTTCTATCCCCGTGAATAATTACCTCTTGATGATTCCTCTCAAACTTCACAACTTGGCGCAGAGTAGAAGCGACTGCCCCATCTATGTGTATCCATGGTCGTACCGATAACAAGTTGTAGGTGGCATATATGTCTAGCACTTGGAATTCGACATCAAACCAGGCCGCGCCCATCTGAAGATCAAGATTGATTTCCCCAATACTGGCTCTCTGAGATCCATCGAACACTTTCACATTAATGCTTCCCATCCGTTTCTCATGCAGGCCTTTTCAAGTCTTTTCAAAGTACTCAGTGAGCATATGCTCAGGCACGAACCTCCATCTATCAGGACACTGGCAATGAACTTGTCTTCAAATTGAAGAGTGATGAGCAATGCTTTATTGTGACTCAACCCTTCCGGCGGTAGCTCACTTCGTGGAAAGTAATTTTGTGACTCTCCAGTACATGTCCTACCATGTCCTACTCAGGGCATTCTTGTGTCACGCCCGACCTCGGGGAGCGCAACCGGTGCTCAACCGAGATAACCCGTCCAAGCAAGCATGTACAATGCCTTCTACCCGAACATACCTATGAGTAAAGAGAAGATATATTCTCATTAATTAGACTGAGAATATCATGTGAACAATACCAAATTAATTACCAATAAGTATGCCATTTATAAGTCTACAAAATAATGCATTACACATTCGAAGTTTAGGAGTGGAACGCGTGATACAATTACAACCTTACTAGATTGACTTCCCCATAACCATGGTACAACCCGCACTACGTCTACGGAGCCGCTAATAGATACAAAAAGAGTAGCGTGATAGTACCTGCAACTCCATCACGAACTGTCAAGGAACTAAAAGAAACGATACACATATGTCATAATACACCATACATTTCTATGCATGCCCTCAAAGACCTAACCAAATACAAATTCTCATAACAACATCTCGGGTCAATACATTATCCCCTACTTAAACATGTGTTGATCCTCGAATGTGCGAAGAATCGTCCCAAAGCCATCAAGTCACTATATAAACTCACCATGCCCTTACCCATGGGTGATCTCACTTCATCCCAATCAATAAAAGTCTGACAACACAATCTAACTCATGATCATTACCTTAACATTAGCTCACAACCCTTAGAACCTAATCTCCAACTTCCCAAATTAATTAGGAGACAAGATTCTCACATCTATATGCTGTATAAGTCAGTATTAAACTGCATCAAGCCGTAACCATATCCCAAGTGTATTCAAATGATATTCCACATAACTTAGATACACATAGTCATAACTTCCAACCACAATAGTCATTCAAATAGAAAATTATGTACCGGTATCTAATATCCTATTAATAAAAACCTTGTTCCAAATTTTCGAACACAACCAATGATGAAAGAAACACACAGAAACTCATAACCCCCAATCACATCAACAAGTCATGGAGCTCTCTTGCATGACAAGAACCAAAGAAAACAGCTAGGCTGACTAAAGACACTATAGTTCCAAACATAGCTTTATCAAATCTGATAGAACTCAATTCAGGCCCAATAACTTCACCTCATGCAATACAAGCTGCTCTACAAATATGCCACACAAATCCTACCTAGATTCGCATACCATGCAATAAGTGCACCAAATAAGTGACAAATTCGATGTGCCCAATAATTGAAGAGAATCAAATGAAAGAACCGCCGCGCAGGCTCAACAGATACCACCATGAAGCGCAATGCAATGAAGCAATCACACAGGGAAGAAAAGCAACACAAGAATGAAGCCGAAAGGATCATATCCCAACATAACTCTAATAAGATGCGTGACCCAATCGAAACACATGTACACATAGGATACGTCGAGCTATGCTGCTCACTATAAACAACCATATACACATCAACAACAAACACGCGAAGTGCATGACCATAGCCATTCAAAAATGGATAGCACAATATACCACAAATAGAAAGACCACAACCAAGGCGCAATCAACCATTCAACACCCCGAGAATCATCTCGCTCGAATTTCGCCACAAGGACCCCATTAGAATCGCATCAGTTAAAAGTAATCAACAGATCACAACCCATCATAGCATATGAGAGTAACACATGGAACATATCAGAACACGAATAAGATCTACTCCAACTGATAACACATCCCTCCACAATAACTGCGTTGGGTAGACAAATCTGACCTGATGTAGAATACACATTCTCATTAGGCCCACCAATCGCCTCCAAATCAATTCTGATCCTCCCAAAATAGGTAGATAACAATAGAAATTTGCACAATAATCGATCTATAACACATGCCTATGAGAATCCTCTTCGTCTTCAAATCCCTAGAATACCATAATCTCTCGATCCCAACTACATTATTCAAATTACTGACATATTAATCATACACAATCGTTCCACGAGAAATACTTCCATAATTCCTTATTGCCACATAGATAAATTTGAACATCAATATTCAGTCAATCGGGCCATTAGCATAATACATGTGAGGCATCTGCAAGTCAAAGCACAATGCGCCTTTTCGAGTGCGGTACCAGATAATTCTAGCAATCTTCTAAACACCTGAAACCGTCCATGCTATCTAGAACTTGTGACCCCGTACATGAGAAAAATCATAACACGCAGCATGTTCCTTATGCCGCTGGCAGACATCCAAGCCAAGCCGTCCTCGACACTATCAAGAACTATTCGAAACCCGCCCACCCATAACTAAGCAATCAGAACTGAATTTCCCTAACTTAACCAAGTCACGCAAGCCGTCAAACCCAAGTGTATTGACACAAAACACCGGCAAAGCATCACCACACCAAATGAACCAATTACCTTTATTACTATGGTGACCCTACGCTACCAAGCTGACCAATTTCTTTGAATCCTCTTCAACTTGCCTTCAAGTTAACGTTTCTCCTTGTAGGTACACTATGATCCTAAACCAAAGATCACCGAAAGAGATCCTAGTGTGAACCACGTCGTCTAAAATCCCATAAATCATTGTATTTGTAAGGCTCCATAAAATGTTACCTAAAACCCGGGATTTCGTGGTACAGAGGTAGGCGTATTTGTTAATGATAGGATGGGTACGGACTTTTTGTGTTAAATAGTATGCTGGGGAGTTGAAGGAAAATTCTTTGCAGAAAAAGGCATTTCTGTGGACCATTATGCAACTGCAGAATCGCTATGCGGGCCACAAAATGGCCGCAATGTGAGGCAGTCAATTGGGAAATGTTTGGATGTCATTTCACAGCTAATTATATGATCGCAAAATAATTTCGTGGGCCGTACATCGATCGAAGAACCAACATGGAGATTTTCGGAGGGAAGTTCTGCGGTGCATTATATAGCAGTAGAACGGGTCTATGGGCCACAAACCTAGGAAGTGGTGCCCAAATCCGAAGGGCCATTTCACGGACCGCAGAAGCGTTGTGTGGTCGCATATGCGACCGCATACCTATGTTGGGGCTCCTATTTTTTTAATTTTTTAACCCGACACCATTCTAATAAAAAACCATTGTGGATCATTTTAAAGGGGACAAATATATATTTCTAGAGCGAGGGAGTGTCATAGAGTGAGAAAAGAGTTCCTAAGCTTCATCCACCAATTCTTACTCAAACCTTGAAAGATTAATAAGGAAAGCACACTAGGTCTTCATTCTAGAGGTAAGATTCTACACAATAACCCTTAATTTCGAAATTTAACTAGAAATGGGCAATTAGTAAGATAATTCATGGGTATGTGAGTTGTTTATTTTGCATGCATATGTTATCAAGCGATGTAGAGAGATTATAGACCTAAAAATGGCAAAGCATGGGTTGTGGGATGATGGAATCCTCCATAAAAGGACCTTGAAACCTTAATATGCACCTAGTGTTTGATAAAATGCTCGAATGAGCTAGAACCATGATCATCTTCTTAATTTTGGTTCAATTTGGTACATTTCTAAAATAGATCGAAGTTGCTAAGAATTCCGTAACATTTTAGAGCCTAAACAAGATCAAGTGAGGTCTGTTGGCAAAACTCTTCTCTTAAAATTGAACCCCATAATATCCATGTAAGTCCCGAGTTGCGCATTGTGAATCGATTAACCCGAATATGGTTGGGTCAAAAGACATTTGTGATCAATATGTAATTCAATGCTCTTGTTATGTTGTACTACTATTTGAGAATGTGTTCAAAGTATGGATTGCACATCTAAATGCCTTGACTTCAAGTTGTGTTTCAAGTTAAAGCTAATGAAAATTGTGTATGATACCGTAATGCGCCTGAGACTCTTATTTGCTCATATGTGTGCTTAAATGTCTTGAATAGAAATGCCTTGTTGTTGGAAAGTCCATGATGATGTTTGAAAGTAAAAAGGTGTGCATGAAATACGAAACATGAAATATAAAATATGTAATGCGCAATGTGAAATATGAAACACGACCAACGTGCCAAGAGAAATAATACAATTGTGAGCACTAGTGCCAACAAAATGAAGAGATGTGCAAGAAATATGAAACGAGATGATTGATAGAAATGGATGATGTCTCACATGAGACGTCCTAGCCAATCGGGTCGTGATCGGATGCCATGCCGCATACATGGTGGTGACTATATTGGAAATTGTAATCAAAACTGTGAATAGTGGTATATCGGTACTAAATGTCTCCCAACTTAAAATGTGGAAATTTACATGAAAACGTATCTCATTCCCAACTTATGGTTTGAATGAATTGGATAAGTTTCGGTACCATGCATATGCGAGTTCGTCCTTTTACAAAGAAAAGATGAAATATCTTCATGACAAATATATTTGGAACAAAGAGTTCAAGGTGGGCGATCTAGTATTGTTGGTTAACTCAAGGTTGTGAATGTTTCCAGGGAAGATAAAATCCAAGTTGAGTGGTCCATTGGAAATTGTTGTTGTGACACCTTTTAGTGCATTAGACTTGAAGAACAAGAAAGATGAAGTATTCTGAGTCAGTGGTCACCGGGTGAAGCACTACTTGGGCAAGGTTGGAGATAGCCACATGGTGTCAATCATTTACTTCTCTTGAGGGAGCTTTGACATTGCTTCTTGGTGCGACGTTAAATTAGGCGCTTCTTGGGCGGCAACCCATGTACTTTTCCTTGTCATTTGTAGTTAGATGTTATTTATGTTCTCACATGATTTGAAGTGTGCTACAGGGTTGAGTGTGACCTGCAAGAAAGGTGAACTATAAAATGGCCAAGTGTTTTAGGATCTGCGAACCACACAATTATATGTTCCACAGTAGGAGAACATTCGTCGTCGCACATTTAACATACAGACCGCACAATTATGATCTTGCAAAAGTGTAAAAATGCCAACACTTTGAAGTTTGAGACTGTCAGTGCGGAGCTAATCTGCGACCACAAGAGGAAATCTANTGCGCATTATGAATTGATTAACCCGAATATGGTTGTGTCAAAAGACTTTTGTGATCAATATGTAATTCAATGCTCTTGTTATGTTGTACTACTATTTGAGAATGTGTTCAAAGTATGGATTGCACATCTAAATGCCTTGACTTCAAGTTGTGTTTCAAGTTAAAGCTAATGAAAATTGTGTATGAAACCGTAATGCGCCTGAGACTCTTATTTGCTCATATGTGTGCTTAAATGTATTGAATAGAAATGCCTTGTTGTTGGAAAGTCCATGATGATGGTTGAAAGTAAAAAGGTGTGCATGAAATACGAAACATGAAATATAAAATACGTAATACGCAATGTGAAATATGAAACACGGCCAACGTGCCAAGAGAAATAATACAATTGTGACCACTAGTGCCAACAAAATGAAGAGATGTGCAAGAAATATGAAACGAGATGATTGATAGAACTGGATGATGTCTCACATGAGACGGCCTAGCCAATCGGGTCGTGATCAGATGCCATGCCGCATACATGGTGGTGACTATATTAGAAATTGTAATCAAAACTGTGAATAGTTGTATATCGGTACTAAAGGTCTCCCAACTTAAAATGTGGAAATTTACATGAAAACGTATCACATTCCCAACTTATGGTTTGAATGAATTGGATAAGTTTCGGTACCATGCATATGCGAGTTCATCCTTTTACAAAGAAAAGATGAAATATCTTCATGACAAATACATTTGGAATAAAGAGTTCAAGGTGGGCGATCTAGTATTGTTGATTAACTCAAGGTTGTGAATGTTTCTAGGGAAGATAAAATGCAAGTGGAGTGGTCCATTTGAAATTGTTGTTGTGACACCTTTTAGTGCATTAGACCTGAAGAACAAGAAAGATGAAGTATTCTGAGTCAATGGTCATCGGGTGAAGCACTACTTGGGCAAGGTTGGAGATAGCCACATGGTGTCAATCATTTACTTCTCTTGAGGGAGCTTTGACATTGCTTCTTGGTGCGACGTTAAATTAGGCGCTTCTTGGGCGGCAACCCATGTACTTTTCCTTGTCATTTGTAGTTAGATGTTATTTATGTTCTCACATGATTTGAAGTGTGCTACAGGGTTGAGTGTGACTTGCAAGAAAGGTGAACTATAAAATGGCCAAGTGTTTTAGGATCTGCGAACCACACAATTATATGTTCCACAGTACGAGAACATTCGTCGTCGCACATTTAACATACAGACCGCACAATTATGATCTTGCAAAAGTGTAAAAATGCCAACACTTTAAAGTATGAGCCTGTCAGTGCGGGGCTAATCTGCGACCACAAGAGGAAATCTGCGGCCGCACCCAAATATATGTGGACCATGCAATTAAGATCGGAGAATGCTGACCCATGTGATAGAGTGCAGGACGCACATGGAAATCTACGGTCGCACTTGACCTCTTTTCCCTCTTAAGATTCTTAGTATAAATGGAAATCTTGAGTTTATTTTTCACTTTTCCCTTTCCTCAAAATCGTTGTTACTCTGCATGTTTCCTGAGAGATGTTCACTGTCCCCCCACACACCCACATGTGCTTATACACCCAATGGACTCACTCTATCTGGTATGATTCATTTCATGATATTATTTGTGTTAGATTAATTTTTAAAATTTTAACTTCTTTTTAGGCCATCTTTTATTAGAGTTCATCCATGTTCCCATGTGGGGTAGATCTGAATTGGGTAGTTGATAATACATGCTATAATGGGTTAGGTTAATGCGATTTCATGTTTATACCATGCTTCCATGTCTTTTTGCACAAGTAATTGCAAAATCTAAGTAGAAAAATAATGTGTGTGCATAGTTTTTAAAATCTACGGCCGCACTTGAATTTCTTTATTCCGCACTTTAGGTGTTTTGGGCAACCTGGTGAAGCAAGTGTATTTGTGACTTCATTTTAATTTTGCGGACCGCGGAAATCTTAGAGGGGTCGCACTCAAAAATGTGCGGACCGCAGATGTATTCTGCGGCCGCAAACTTCCTCTGCACTATCGTTAGAGAGGGGCTTCTGGGCCTTTGATGTTTTTTGATAAATGTGTGGCCGCACTAGTAATTGTGCGTTCCGCACTTCCTGACCGCAGATCTCAGTTCCAGCAGCCTGTTGTTGTTTTCGTAATTTCACTGTGTCCACAATGTTTTTCCTTGACTACATAAGTCATGCATATGTTGAATGATGAGTTGCAACTAACAATTTTCTTTTAATTGATACAGGCAATGGATCGATCACACCGCGGTGGTGAAACTACAAAAGAAATGGGTGAATCTTCTAGGGGTCGAGGTAGAGGTACCTTGCCCCTTGGCCAGCTAAAAACCATTAGGAAGAAGGCCACAAGAGGTAGATGCAGAGCTGCAGACATCTCTGAGACTTGTTCCTATGTCCCATCTAGGGATGCTTCGGAGAGAAACTTAGCCTATATTCACGAGGAGCAGACACCAACACAGTCTAGGCCATATATAACATTTCAGCTCATATATGAGGCCTCCTCATCTCATAGCACTTTCGAGGGGTTAGAATGTGCTAGCCAGACTTCTGATCCAGCAGCTGCCCCAAGCTCAGATGCACAGACTGTATAGGATATCCCCGATGATGTTATAGGGGGAGATGGTACACCCACGGGCATGGAGAGATTGAAGAAAAGGGAGATATGTGAGGTTAGGTTTGTTAGCTTTGCAACCTTCACTGACTTCCGTATGTGGTGGGAAATATGATCCTTGACACTTGAGAAATAGTTTCTCTTGAAGGTTTGGGCAAATACAACCCGATAGTGTTGAGGAAGTTCAGAGCAAGAAAGGGTTGGACGTGGTTTACTGAGAGAGTTAAAGGTGCCAAGGAGTACCTCATCCGAGAGTTCTATGCAACTATTTCTCTCATCAAGAAGGGGACAAGCTAAATGCCTACTTGGGGTTTGAGGACTTGGAGCTAAGGGAGTATCTATTGAAGTGTGCAATAAAAGAAGAAGTCTAACCTTGGCTAGCAGAGATAGCAGGGGCCGAAATAATGCTTTAGCAGTAGGAGCGGAATCCCCTTTTGGTTTGGAAGGTTGACATATCAGAAATTCAAGTTTTAGAACCTTCCCTATTAGTCCCAGAAACAGGCCTTCAAACACATTTTCATGGCCGATGCTGAGATCCTTTAGTTCGATGACCCAGGCTTTGTCTCGGAATGATAAGATTGAGAAGACTCCTAGCCCAACAACTCTTTGACCTTCCCTCTGTTAAACAGCTCAGTGACTTGGGAAAGAGCTTGCCCACTGCACACTGATTGATCCGATAAAGCAAACCAACTTGGCCCACAGCTCTTTGTGTCGGGGCATGATTCCCAGTCGAGATAACCATTTCATATCTCCCCTGATCCTTGAAATTTTCAATTGCCAAGGTTTGCTTGCTTGCCTTCTACAGCTTAATTTGCATGCGAAGGAGCAGTAGAAAGAGCTTTTGCGGCAGCAGGTCTCAAGGGAGACTCGGTCTACAAAGCCTTACTGTTTGGGATACTGTGCCATAAATGGGAATAGGTCCATACGATCGAATAGGGTCTCTGCTAACTAGTGAGGAGGGTTGTACGCCTGTCCTTGAAGGCTTTCAGTGCCAGTAAGGAAAATGACCTTCACGTTTGCGTCACACTTTAGAGAAATAATTACCTTTAGGTTAGCTTTCTTTCTCTTCTCTCATTGCCCCTCTTCTTATTTGAAAAGTTACATTCTTTCCTCAGCACAGTATGGGCCTTTCTGAGTTAGGAAGGTTTCTTTCTCTCTCTTCAAAAAGTGCTTCTCTGCATTGTCTCTCTCCTTATTCCTTTATAGCAGTAGGGAAGATATAATAGTTGATGCTACGCTTGGGATAGGTTCCTCTTTGCTTAGCTTGGTTTATTCTGGCTAAGCATTCACGGTGCCATCTTCGTCTCTAGCTCCAACTGCATTGTGTGACTAGGCTGCTTCGGGAGACAGTAAGGTTGTTTTGCTTGGGGAGTAGCCCGTCAAGGAGTCTTTCTATCTACTAAAGCATATAAAGGAAAAATCTAATATTGAGGCGAGCTTATAGGTGTATTCGGAATCGTGTAGTGCATTAGCTGTGATATACTCTATTAACATAACATCCACTCTTCGTATTGGATAACATGATGGAGCCACTGATTAGAGACTTGGCGAGGTTGTGATTGGATAGAATCGTCTTTCCTTTAGCTATAAGCCTCGATCTGTGATTGGATAGAATAGGTCTTTCCTTAAGCTATAAGCCTCAGTCTTTGGAAGCCTTAGCAACTTGTTTTCTTGATGGGTTCAGTATTTAGTGGATTAGTGTCAAGCATTTCTTTATTCCGTTTTTGCATTCCTACATGACCTAAATTTCAAGTATGCCCGGAAGGAACTCGCGTCCTTCTTTCGTGACTTCAGGCGCTCAAGTTTCCATCATTCATCCGGTGCTAATGGGTCACGTCGTCCACAACCTCTTGCCCTACCCATGCTTTCCGCTTTCCTAGTATTACAGCCCTTCGTGTAGGAAGGTGTAGGAGCGAAGCCACTCTTGCCCCTTCTTCCACTAGTCTTAGAGTTAGGAACTGGAAAAGAGTAACGGAGAAAAGGCAAGAAAGAAGGAATCTCTTAGCCCTGCTTTTGACTTTAGTTACGGGCTTACATGCTTCTTTTCTTCCGCTACGAGTTCAACTCTCAGTCTCGGGTCAAATGTAGAAAAGAGACTTCGTACCTCGGGAAATGAGTAAGTAACTTAAGACCGGAAGAGGTTGAGACCAGATAAGCGGTAAGAAGAGCATTTGAAATAACATCAGAGTCTGTCACGTGCAGCCTACTCTCTTCCCTCCCCTTTGATGTCTACTCAATCTAAATGTTGGGAATGACTGAAAGCGGCTGCTGTTAAACCCTATGGTTCACATCGATTACCCTTAGAATTCAGGTTGGGTAGGGGAAAGTCTCTCAATCCCTATTTGAAGGCGAAGATGATCGATCCTCTTTTTCAATGTGAATTAAAGCCTAAGGAGATAGGGCTCTTTCCATAAGAGCTGGTTTTCAATGCTGAACTAGAGATAGAGGAGAGCACTCTTCTAGGACAATGGATATATCAGTGGTTGCGATGGCTCTCTTGGTATCACACCTCGTCATAGTCGGGCATAGGGCCACAGACATAAGTCGCGCCCCCGCCGGCTATCTTTGATTGTCTTGGTCAGAAAATTGCGGTATTTTGTGAGGGTTCTTTCCTTTCTGATGATATTTTCTAAAAGAAGTAATGAAAGGGAAGCCTGAGGTCAAAGTGCGTTCGTTGTTGCCTGTATAGCTTTCTAGAGCAGAGATCTAGCAAAGCATTCCAGGCACAGATCATTTGTATTGGATGTATCAATAGTTTGTGCCGAGTCAAATCTGCTCCGTTTTCTTTCCATTGCAGAAAAGAGATACCTTCCCCTCACTTTCAAAAATGATGAATATGAAGTCCGGGAGGCTGCAGGCACTATGGATCCTATGACACCCAATCGAGTTGCCTTCCCAGGTCTCGCATATGTTTCCAGTAGGTAGTGATGTGCCTTGAGATGGCCATTTTCTGTCCCCCTACCAGTGGGGAACCCGCTCCCCGGTCGTTGCTCTGCTGTATCTCGCCCGTCCTCGAGGCACCTTTGGAAGGTAGGGAGTGTGACAACGTACACGCTTCCCTTTACTCTATAGGGCCTTCTCATCAGTTGTAGGGTTTGGTGGCCCGAAATTGACTTGGCTTCACCAAAAGGCCTTATCTCTAAAAGCCTGGCTCGCGAGGCGTCCCTCTCATAGTAGGGTTCCAACCCTCACCTCGCTCTTGTGACATGCTATGTTTTCCCTCTCTATTCCCATGTAAAGGGTGAGTCCCATGCGTCCGTTTGTGGATCGCGTTCTCACACAGTAATCCAAACAGGTGCCCGTAGTAGGCCGGCCACCCTACCTAAACCAATCATCATACGTGGAGGTTCTACCTCATGGTGCCCGTAGTAGGCTCGTCTTCAAAACCTTACGTGGAGATTCCGCCTCATACAGCTCCTCTAGGGATGGAGGTAGGCCCAGCCCAGGCTTGTGCGATTAAGGTTGTTGTACACGACCGCATAAGAAAAGAATGAAAAAAATGATGTTTCCATCTTCTGCTCTTTGACATAAAGAAATAAGTAATAACGAAGGGGACATTTTCAAATTATCACCTAGCTAGTGGAACAGGAAAGACATAGATGGTTTACTCATGTAAACCAATAAACAAATGAGAAAATAAATATAAAAAGAAAAAATCAAAGTCGAGTCTTATGTCAGGTTTTCTCAAAATCCTTGAGAAACTTATTGAATTTGTCAAAGAGTTTTCATAATGCTATACTTCAGTCAAAGGAGAATTCCGCTTTACAAAACGAAAAATCTTTCTTAAGAACCTAGGCGACTTTCTTTATAGCGGCGCCTTTCTTTTTTGAATATAAAAAGAGACCAGCTAGCTTTTAGATGAAAGAAAGGAGGGCTTTCCTTGTAGGAATAGCTTTCTAAACTATTTTATATAACATGAGACCACCAAGGCCTCCCAAATGATTTTGACAGAAGAAGATTCCAACAAACAAACCTTTGTACAAGCCGGTTATCATCTACGTAACCGCAAACTTGCTTTCTTCAAGGAGAGTGAAGTGAAGTCCCTCCTCGAAAAGAAAAGAGGGACGAGCAGAATGGCTTCAGTATCAGTAAACATTCCCCTGCCGGGCACAATTTGGTCTTTCCAGTCTCATTCCCTTGAATTGCACGAGATAAGGAAAACAAGATATCAAGCGGGAAGACAATGACGGTGAGAGAAAGGTAAGTAATCAGAAGCAGGAAGCATAGAAAGGAGCAGTAAGAGCAGGAGCAGTCCGCAAAGCAGCTGGTTGAAGCATGGCAAGGGGGGAATACTTTGAATGAATGTTGAATGGGAACTCGGATAGGAGCTGCTAGTGGCAGATCTTTACCTAGAACCGAAGCTGACCTTTAGCTAGCTGACCATATGCCAGCAGTCTATACTGGAATTTCAATAGGTCAAGCAAGTCCGCTGGAAAGCCTGTAGGCTATTGGCTTCTTCCTATATTCCTGTTCGGGAAACCTATTGATTTGACTAACGAACCAAAAAAGATTATTCCCTTATTGCTACCGACCACCTTTTCCCACTCCTAAAGGAGCAGCATCTATTGAGAGTGGATTTCAGGTGTTTAGATATGTCAAGCATAAGCAGTAGTTGAACCAGCATAATGAAAAAGCTAGCAAAAAAGCAGGCCCAGAGTCAGATTAGGCCAATTACACAAAATGGAAAGCTTCATTACCATTCGAAAAATCCCATCGGTTCGAAAATAAATCCTAAACTTCGAAGTGGAAAGTAGCAGAAAGCGAAAGTGCAAATTAGGCATCAGGATTGAGAAGGGTCATCATTCCCGGCTATCCCAGTTTTTGTTGTATTTCAGCAGGAGGAGCCCAACCCCCTAACGCCGTGTTTTAGGGTTACAAAGCTGGCCTCTGAGAGACTAAATTGAGAATAGCGCTCGCTATCTTTCTAGCAATAGGCATATGTGCTTACTTATCTAGGATAAAGGGATCTTTACTAATATAATATCATATGGGACACTTCGTTGAAGAAAGTCGTACTCCCATCAGCTTTCAAGTAGATAAAGAAGTTAAGGATAGTGACATCAGCTATCAACTATTGGCCTTTGTGAAAGCTCCTCCTCAATATGTTTGATCCCTTTCCAAGCCTTCCTCTTCGTCAATGATTATGGGTCGCTCCTATCCTTTAGTGCGATACATNCCTTTGTGAAAGCTCCTCCTCAATATGTTTGATCCCTTTCCAAGCCTTCCTCTTCGTCAATGATTATGGGTCGCTCCTGTCCTTTAGTTCGATACACTACTATAAGGCCAGTTCCCTATACAACATCTTTACTTTCCAGTAGAGTCCACTTTGGTTATCGCTACACCCTTTCTATACAAACGACTTGCTTCAAGCCACTCCACCACTGGTACAATAGCACCCTGCCTTAAGCAAAACTGTAGAGAGAGCGGGCTACACCTAGCTTAGCCTATCCAATATCTGATTCAAAAAGAGCTTTTTTGCTGATTTTCCTCTCTCTGTATAAAGTCAGCTCCAGTGTTGGCTACAAACCGAATGAAGAAGTCGGAAGCAGTTCATCGCCTATGGGAGCTTGCTGATAGTGAGAAAGCCATAATCTATCTATCAGATTGCCTATTTGTCTATCTGTCTGGTGAAGAGAGAATGGAAGAGACTCTCAATAGGGCAAGCACAAAATGCATCATTCGAGTCCCCGGACGAAGGTGGGACCAACCTTATTATGATTAGCGAAGTCTTTTCCAACTCTGTCGAATGGTTTCACTCCTTTTTTCCCCTTCTGTCGGTTCTTTGTCAGTTAGTCAGCCCCCCTCCCTCAAAAGCTTGTCAAACTTCACGGTTATTCATCAATATATGGGTAATCTAAGGCGGTCAGACAAGAAAGGATCTCCATGAAAGCATGAGGTCTTAAACATTAAACATTAGTCTGTCTTCAAATGCGGGAAGGGTAGGCATTCAGTTTGATGAGGGCAGGTTCCTACACATAAATTTTAATTGATTGATTGGTAAAGTTGGTTTTGTAGCATTAGAAGCTTAAGTATCCAGAAAGAATGAGGAATGAGGATCTGGAAAAGAAGAGACGGTCTTAGACCTTATCTGAGCTGTTTAAATAAAGAAGGGGCTAGGTCTCTATCCCCGGATTCACTGATTCAAGGGTTTTAGATGGGATGGACAGAAGAGTTTGAACGGGCAAGTGAATTTAGGGTTCCGTAGGTTCCAAAGGCTAAATGCAGGAGTAGTGGATCTAGTAGTTCTAAATATAGATAGAAGAATCCCGAATGAAACTTCCGTACCAATTCGGTTGATCCGGAATGGATCGGTTAAACATTCCATTAGGGAGCCTAGTCTTGACTCTTCAGTGTGGTATTCATTCTCGTTCATCTCTTGGAATCACATCCAGCAGTGGTTGGAATAGCTCACAAAATCCAACCACTTCACCAACCTCATTCCCCCAACCGATTCTCGTACCTCTACTGAAACAGAATGGTTTCATGTTCTTTCATCGATTGGTTATTCCTCTCTGTTCGTATCTCTTTTTACAATTTTAGTCTCGATTAGTTCACAATATTGAATGGCCAATTCTCCTCCGAACCCTCGATTCGATTGTTTTCCAAGAATGTTGAGTCGGGTATCTAAGCCATGTATCTGGGAGGAACTTAAAATAAAAGAGCGACTTTCGGTTTTTTGCACCCCATTTTGGTCTTGCAGCTATTTTTAAAATATATATATACAAATCCCTTTTTTAGAAGAAAGACTATATATATGTCCAATCTCTAGTGGTGGTGGAACCAACCAAAATGTATGTCGTCTGACCCGACCTTAGATTCTTTCTTCCCGACCTATTTGACTCTCTGGCCGAAGCTATTTAGGCAGTATTCCGAGATCGAATTCCTCCCAGAAACAAATGAAACAAAGATATGAACTGGGTAAATAGAAATGGAAAAGAGATGTTTCTATTTCATCTAAATTAGAAGCTTTTTCTACATCCATATGATCTACTAAAGTAAAACAGTATTGACCATATAAAAAAGCAGATCTTGGTCCATGGAGTCCCAAGAAGGTAAGAACTCCAACTTGTCCGATGCTTCTTTGGCCAAATACGATATACAAGTGGGACCTACACAGTGAGCAAGCTGTGCGAAAAACCGCTTCTTTTTTTCTGTTCCGAAACAACATGGGCGAAATAGGGTTCTACCGGGAAACCATGGATTTTTGAGTTTTCGCCATTGGTTACTTGTTAAGCCACTGTAATGGAATGAGATAAGAATCCTCGGTGATCGTTCCTCTCCACTTACTCATAACAGGCTTTGCTTCTGTAGAAGACTTCTTCCAAATGGCATAATTGTCCGACACTACGTTCCTCGATATTCAAAGAAAACTAACTCCTCCTACTCCTCCTTCTCCTTTAGGATAGGATCCTCCTTTGTCCTTCTTTCACTAATGGTCTCACCATTTTCTAGTAGTAGTAGTTCGCGCAAGGGACTCTCTTTTCTATCGCTTGCCCTTGCCTTTCACTCTCATTTGGTCTCTTTCTTCTATAAAATAAAG
>AWOL01S0001008.1:55860-75041 GCA_000715115.1 Nicotiana otophora | reverse complement strand
TAAGAAGAAAGATTGGAATATCAATCTCATCGAGATCATCGATCTCATACCAAATCCCATCAATCGAATCACTTTTTCAAGAAATACACAACATCCAAGTCATACAAGTAAAGAGATCTATTCATTGATAACAAAAAGAAAAAACATGAGCAGGGATTGGATTGATGATAAAATAGAATCCTTGGTCGCGAACAGTGATTTGATTGATAATGAAGAATTCTTGGTTCAGTTCTCCACCTTAACGACGGAAAATAGGATTGATCAAATTCTATTGAGTTTGACTCATAGTGATCGTTTATCAAAGAATGACTCTAGTTATCTAATAATTTAACAACCGGGAGCAATTTACTTACGATACTTAGTTGACATTCATAAAAAGCATCTAATGAATTATGAGTTCAATCCATCCTGTTTAGCAGAAAGACGGATATTCCTTGCTCATTATCAGACAATCACTTATTCACAAACTTCGTGTGGGGAAAATAGTTTTCATTTCCCATCTCATGGAAAACCCTTTTTGCTACGCTTAGCCTTATACCCCTCTAGGGGTATTTTAGTGATAGGTCCTAGCCAAGAGTTTTGGGATCGTAGCATATCTTCCAGTAGTAGAGAGGCCATTGGCTTTGATGTTCAGGCCTTACCTAGCCAGTTTGTTAGATTGGATAATTTTGAGCTGAGTCGAGTATTGGCTTGTGTGGTCTCTCAGTCTTCTCTTTATGATCATTTCAGGGAGCGTCAGTATTATGACCCCCATCTGCTCTTCCTTGAGGACACGGTCCAGCACGGTGACACTAAGGAAGTAACTATTGGGTATGATGGTGCATTGAGGATGCAGGGCAGGCTATGTGTGCCCAATGTAGATGGTTTGTGTGAGTTTAGTCTCCAGAAGTCTCACAGTTTGCGGTATTTTATTCATCTAGGTGCCATGAAGATGTATCAGTACTTGAGACAACATTACTGGTAGAGAAGAATGAAGGAAGACATAGTGGAGTATGTAGCTCAGTGCCTAAATTGCAAACTTGTGAAGTATGAGCTTCAGCGACCAGGTGGGTTGCTTCAGAAGTTAGAGATTCCAGAGTAGAAGTGGGAGCGGATCACTATGGACCTTGTTGTTGGACTCCTACACAGTATATTACCAGAAAGGAACACCCTTAGCATAAGCTATACAAATGATATGTAATTCATAGGGAACAATTTCATACAACGATTACATAGCTATTCAAACAAATAAGGGTACTTCTTCTTCATTTCTTCCTCGGCCTCCGAGGTGGCCTCTTCAAACTGTTGGTTTCACCATAACACTTAAAAGAAAGCAATTTCTTTATTTCTCAACTTTTGGACTTTCCGATCAATATTAGAAATTGGAATCTCTACATGAGTCAATTCCTCATTAACCTCAATAGTCTCAACCGGAACAATGAGTGTCAGGTCTCCAACTACTTTCATCAACATAGACATAGGAAATACCAGGTGCACTAATGACATCTCAGGTGGTCGCTCAAGCTTGTACGCCACCTCACCGATCCTCTGAATGATTCTGTACGATCTGACATACTCGGGCTCAATTTCCCATTCTCACCAGATAGCATTACACCTTTCATATGATATCTTTAGAGTGGGAGTGTCACAACCCAAACCGATGGGCCGCGACAGGCACCCTGTACCTTACACAATCGAGTACCAACGTAACGTATCTTTCTTATTAAATCATCATATACACGTGACATACAGGCCTAATAGGCCAACATCATCATTGATAAACTCAAAACATAGGCCGACAAGGCCGTACAATCTTTCACACACACGACATATATCTACAAGCCTCTAAGAGTACATAAATGTCATAAAGGTCGGGATAGGGCCCCGCCATACTAATTAGTACATGTCCTAATCATACTGACAGCATAAGCAACTCCGGAACAAATGGAGTGTAGCAACATCTTCCGCTGAGCTGATCGCCTACTTGGAGGACTCTCGACCTGTCTATCGAGACTTGCGGGCATGAAACGTAGAAGTCCCCAGGCAAAAGGGACATCAGTAAAAATAATGTACCGAGTATGTAAGGAATGAAAATCAGTAATAGACATGAGAGAAACATGGAGTAAAAAACTCAACATGTACGTCTACATAGCTCTGTGAATCATTTCATTTTTATAACGTGATGCATATACGTATAAATGTCATACCATTCATAGGTATATATGTTCATAACATCATCAAGCCTATAAGGGCATCCCATCATATCATTTTGGCCACTATGGGCAAATCATCAACGTATACCAGCTGATCGGGTGGTGGTGCATATATAACGCCGTAACCTTTAAAAAATCCCATATACATTTATATACATATATAAGCGTATATAACGCCATCTGGTCATGGGTCAATGTGTATGTATAAATGCATGAAATGCATATGAAATATGTTAATAAGATTTTCTCGAAATGTCATAAAAATAATATGCCTGTCGGATAAATTTTATCAAATACGTATTTGTTTGAAACCCATGAACATAAGATATAATAATAATTCACATGGGGAATCAAGAATATAGATACCCCTAATATTCCTATGAATAGAGTCATTTATGAAAATTGTGCATTTACTCATTTCATTTGTATCGTATTGATCATGCCAAAAAGAAAAAAGGGATAGCCTTAACATACCTGAGTCAATTCTCTTAACAATTCCTCTAACACGCGTCTTTTTCGACACTTACGTAACGGCGGATCGAAGTAGGGGAAAATCCATATGATATTCTAGAGAATGATTGCACCGTACTCCCTTAGAATTAAAAAATCTCGTTGTTATTACTTGATACATAATTGATCCATTAATTCAGACAACTCATACAAAGGTCTATGAGATGAAGCATCATCATCTAGCTCAAATGAAGAAGAAGAGGAAGAAGAAAATTCCAACGAACTTGACTGAAGGGAATAATCATCAGAAATACCATTTTCAGTTTCCATAATAACCCACGTCTGAACATTATTCATTTGGTTAGCACCATTCTTCTTTTTCAACCCCATTATATTTCTCCTTATCTTACAATTTCTTGGAAAAACAATTTCCTTAAGTGTGCGACCTTGCTAATGGTATAAGAGTCACTTATTTAAGCTCATTCTTGCTGCCACGTTTTTGCTCATTAGTATTATCCAAACATATATGTTGCGTGGATAATACTCTGAAATCTTAAGTGCATTCATAATGTAACTAAATCTGGATCATTGATCGAATAATTACTTTCGTTCTTTAAATGTAAGCAATTACTTTTCCTGGTCGTTCTGCCACTTATTGCATGAATACTTGGCTTGCACACCTCTTTATTTTATTGGCACTAATAGTCACAATTGTTTTATTTCTCTTGGCACATTTGCCGTGTTTCATATTTCACATTTCGCATTACGTGATTCGTATTTCATGTTTCGTATTTCATGCACACCTTTTTACTTTCAACCATCATTATGGACTTTCCAACAACAAGCTTTCATTAACTTTCCTTTGAAACACAACTTGAGGTCAAGGCATTTAGATATGCAAGCCCTACTTTGAACACATTGTCAAACAGTAGTACAACATAACATGAGCATTTGAATTACATATTGATCACGAATGTCTTTTAACACTAGCTTATCCGGGCAATCGATTCACAATAAGCAACTCGGGACTTACATGTATATTGTGGGGTTAACTTTTAATAGAAGAGTTTAGCCAACATAACTTACTTGAGCTTCCTTAAATCTAAATGTTCCGAAAATCTTAGCAACTATAATCTATTTTAGAAAAGTAGAAAATTCAACCGAAATTAGGTTGATGATCATGGTTCTAGCTCATTTGAGCATTTTATTAAGGACTAGGTGTACTGGCTGAAGATTGAGCAAAAGACTGGGATGGCCCTAATGACCCTCCCCTGAATGTTGACCTACCGCCACCAAATGAATTCCCAATGTTTCCCACGGACCGGGCGTTACTTCTACCCTCTCACTCAATTATGTTCTTCAACTTACGGTTCTCTGTAGCTTGAGCAAATGCTACCATCTTCCCATAGTTCATGTCAGAATTCAACTTAGCTATAGCGGCCTCATTGATAACAAAAGGGCTAAGGCCTTGTACAAACCGACGCAATCTAGCCTCCATACTAGGCAATATGTGAATAGAATACTTGGACAAGCATGTAAATTACATATTGTACTCCCACACACTCTTGCTACCCTATTTTAGGTTCTCAAACTCCGCAGCACGGGCTGCCTTAGTCTCGGCAGGCAAAAAATAGTCCATGAAAGCGTCGGAAAACTCACTCCACCTCGCCGAAGGGCTCCCCTCCTCATGGGAGTCCTCTATATCTCAAACCAAGAATATGCCACCGCCTTCAGACAGTAGGAGGCCTACTACACTCCCTATGCCTTAGTAGCACGCATAACCCTGAGGGTATCGTGCATCTCATCGATGAAATCCTGGGGATCCTCCTCGGGATCAGTACCCGTGATCACTGGTGGATCTAATTGAGGAAAACTATTAATGCTGGAACCAATAGAGTCCCCTTGCAGACTAGAAGAAGTGGGGGAAACATTCAACACATAGGCCTGGGAAGCCATTATCTGAGCCAACATCAGTATGGCTCTCCTATGATCCCCATCAGAAACACCTGGATCGGAAGTTGGGGCTGGAGGTGGAACCAGAATATCAAGTGGAACCAGTTCCTTCATCATGTGTAGGAACTGGTGCACCCCGAGCAGGAATAGTACACCCAGGCGGTGTAGTAATCGGTGGAATATCCTCACCCCTCGGGTGTTCACCCGTATCATCAATGATAGAATCACTCCTGGGTTACATCGGTTCCTTGTCCAGTTTTTGCCTTCTTCTTAGGAGCTATTTTACTGAAGGTTAGAGTAATGCACGAGTTAAAGGAGGAACAACCGTACAATCAACTTTATCGCATGATAAAGAACATTGAAGACGGGTATTACTCCTAAATGTCCAAGTAGCCTCCAAATTGTAGATGTGGTCTACAACACATTTATAAGAAGGACTCTACTAGATATAGCTCTGAGGAATCCTAGTACACTTTAAAACTTTAGGCTCTGATACCAAGTTTGACATGCCCTAAACTCAGGGAGCGCGACCGACGCTCAAACGAGTGAACCCGGTCAAGAAATACTGTTGATTACTTTCTACCCAAACTCGAACATGATTTAAAGAGAACATATATCTTTGTTAATTAACCAATAAGGAGATCATGTAGACAATACCAAATCCATTACCATTAGTTACTTCATTTAATAAGTCTTAAAATGCACACATTCTCATGGTTTGAAGTGGAACAAGTGATCAAAACACAACATAATTTGTTTGATTTTCCCAGCTCCCATATACACCCACACTATGTCTACGGAACCTCTAATAAATACAAATAGTACAATGATAGTACCGGCAACAGGGCTCTAGCTATAACTCAAAACATAATGATATAATGAACAAAATATACATGACCCCAAGTGAAGTGGGCCTCACCAAGTTAGCCGGGAAGAGAGTGTGTCACTATCACCGATCAGTGCAGCCTGTTGTGGAACCACCTGCATCAATGAAAGATACAACGCCCACAAAAAAAGGGGCGTTAGTATTGTCGAATAGTACTAGTATATATGACTAAACACCATCTCATAAGAACGAACAGTAATGCAAGTAAGGACAATCATGATATCAGTTAAAGCCTCAAGAAGTTACGAAATATCAAATTACGAATGATATAAGTTTTCAAGTAAATTTCGACATTGTAAGTTGGGAGACCTTTAGTACCGATATACCACTTTTCACAGTTTATATTACAATTTCTAATATAGACACAACCATGTATGCATCCTGGCATCCGATCACGCCCAGATCAGCTAGGCCGTCTCATGTGAGACATCATCCTTTTCTATCAATCATCTCGTTTCATATTTCTTGCACATCTCTTCATTTTATTAGCACTAGTGGTCACAACTATATTATTTCTCTTGGCACGTTGGCCGTATTTCATATTTCACATTGCGCATTATGTATTTCATATTTCATGCACACCTTTGTACTTTCAACCATCATCATGGACTTTCCAACAACAAGGCATTTCTATTCAAGACAATTAAGCACACATATGAGCAAATAGGAGTCTTAGGCGCATTATGGTTTCTTACACAATTTTTATTAGCTTTCACTTGAAACACAACTTGAAGTTAAGACATTTAGATATGCAACCCATACTTTGAACACATTCTCAAATAGTAGTATAACATGACAAGAGCATTGAATTACATATTGATCACGAATGTCGTTTGACACCAGCTTATCCGGGTAATCGATTCACAATAAGCAACTCGGGACTTACATGGATATTGTGGTGTTCAATTTTAAGAGAAGCGTTTAGTCAACATACCTCACTTGAGCTTCTATAGACTCTAAAATATTCTGAAATTCTTAGCAACTTTGATCTATTTTAGAAATGTAACAAATTGAACCAAAATTAGGAAGATGATCATGGTTCTAGCTCATTCGAGCATTTTATCAATCACTAGGTACATATTAAGGTCTCAAGGTCTTTTTATGGAGGATTCTATATTCCCACAACCCATGCTTTACCATTTTTAGGTCAACCATCTCCCTACATCCCTTGATAACACATGCATGCAAAATAAACAACTCCCATACCCATGAATTATCTTACTAATTGCCCATTTCTAGTTAAATTACGAAATTAAGGGTTAGGGTGTAAAATCTTACCTCTAGGATGAAGACCTAATGTGCTTTCCTTATTAATCTTCCAAGATTTGAGTAAGAATTGGTGGTTGAAACTTAGGAACTGCTTTTCTCACTCTATGACACTCCATCTCTCTAGAAATATATGTTTTTCCCTTTTAAAATGATCCCCAACAGTGTTTTAATAGAAAGGGGTTGGGTTTAAAAATTAGAAAAATAGGAGCCCCGACACAAGTGTGCGATCGCATATGCGACCGCATAATGCCTCTGCGATCCGCAAAAGGGCCCTCCGAAATTGGGCACCACTACCTTGGTATGCGGCCGTTTTGCGGTCCGCAGACCCGTTCTACAGTCATATAATGTGCCGCAGAACTTCCCTCCAAAAAATCTCCATGATGGTTCTGGGATCGATGCACAGCCCACTAAATCATTTTGCGGTCACATAACTAGACGCGAAATGACATCCAAAAGTTTGCTCAGTTGACTGTATCTCTATGCAGCCATTTTGTGGCCTGCAGAGTGATTCTGTAGTCGCATAGTGGGCCGTAAAAATACCTTTTTATGCAAAGCATTTTCCTTCAACTCCACAGTGTACTCTTCAACCCAATAAGTCTATACTGCAGCCATCATTAACACATACGCCTACCTCGGCACCACCAAACCCCGAGTTTTATGTAAACGTTTACGAGGCCTTACAAATACAATGCTTTATGGGATTTTGGATGACGTGGTTTGTGCTAGGATCTCTTGCGGTGATCTTTGGTTTAGGATCATAGTTTACCGGTAAGGAGAATTGCTAACTTTAAGGCAAGTTGAGGAGGATTCGAAGAAATTGGTCAGCTTAGTAGTGTAGGATCCGCATAGTAATAAAAGTAATTTGTTCCTTTGGTGTGGTGATGCTTTACCAGTGTTTTGTGCCAATACACTTGGGTTTGACGGCTTGCTTGACTTGGTTAAGTTGGGAAACTTCAGTTCTGATTGCTTAGTTATGTGTGGATGGGTTTCGAATAGTTCTTGATAGTGTCGAAGACGGCATGGGCTGGATGTCTACCTGCGGCATAAGGAGCATGTTGCGTGTTATGATTTTTCTCATGTATGGGGTCACGAGTTCTAGATAACATGAACGGCTTTAGATATTTACAAGAATGTTGGCATTATCTGGTTCCACCTAAGAAGGGTGTGCACTACAAAAGACGCATTGTGCTATGACTTGTAGATGCCTAACATGTATTACACTAATGGCCCGATTGATTGAATGTTGATGTTCACATTTATATATGTGGCAATATGGAATTATGGAAGTATTTCTCATGGAATGATTCTGTATGACGAATATATCAGTAATTTATCTACCTATGTTGTGAGGATCAGAAATGATTTGGAGGCCATTGGTGGGCCTAATGAGAATGTATATTCTACATCAAGTCGTATTTGTCTACCCAACACAGTTATTATGGAGGGATGTGTTATCCGTTGGAGTGGAACTTATTCGTTTTCTGATATATTGCATGTGTTACTCTCATATGCTATGATGGGTTGTGATATGTTGATTACTTTTACTTGATGCGATTCTGTTGGGGGGCTTGTGGAAATATTCGAGCGAGATGATTCTCGGGGTGTTGAATGGTTGATTGTGGTTTATTGTGCTATCCATTTTTCCATGGTTATGGTCATGCACTTTGCGTGTTTGTTATTGATATGTATATGGTTGTTGATAGTGAGCATCACGGCTCGGCGTATACTATGTGTACAAGTGATTCGATTAGGTCACGTATCAAATCAGAGTTATGTTGGGATATGATCCTTTAGGCTGATTTCTTGTGTTTTTTTCTCCCTTGTGTGATGGATTCATCGCATTGCGCTTCATGGAGGTATCTGTTAAGCTTGCGGGACGGTTCTCTCATTTGTTTGGTGCACGATTCTCGAATTAGTCGCTTGTTTGGTGCACTTATTGCATGGTATGTGGCTGTAGGTAGGATTTGTGTGGCATATTGGTAGAGTATCTTGTATTGGATGTGGGGAAGTTATTGGTCCTGAATTGAGTGCCATCATATTTTATTAAGCTATGTATGTAACTATAGTATCTTTAGTCAGCCTAGAATTTGGCTTTGGTTCTCGTCGGGCAAGAGAGATCCATGACTGGTTGATATGATGAAGGGTTATGAGTTTCAGTTTGTTTCTTTCATCATTGGGTGTGTTCGAAGATTTGGAAAAAGGTTTTTATTGATAGGATGTTAGATATTGGTACAATATTTTCTATTTGAATGACTATTATGGTCGGAAGCTATGGCTATGTGTATCTATGGCATATCCTTTGAATACACTGGGGATATGGTTACAGCTTGATGTAGCTTAATACTAACTTTTACAACATATAGATGCGAGAATCGTGTCTCATAAATAATTTGGGAACTTAGAGATTGGGTTCTAAGGGTTATGAGCTAATGTTAAGGTAATAATTATTAGTTAGATTGTGTTGTCAGATTATATAGATTGGGACGAAATGATATCACCCATGGGTATGGGCGTGGTGAGTTTACACAGTGACTTGATGGCGTTGGGACGATTCTTCGCACATTCGAGGATGAAAACATGTTTAAGTAGGGGAGAATGTATTGACCCAACAAGTTGTTATGATAATTTGTATTTAGTTCGGTTGTTTGAGGTCATGCATAGAAATGCATGGTGTATTATGCGTAGTTCGTGATTGATTTGAAAGAATGATTCTCAACTAGGAAGCTTTAAGTTGGAAGAGTTGAACAAGCTTGAATTTTGTGTATTTGACCTTGCAACAGAGTTTTTATTATTCCAATATGGCCATATGGTAACTTTTGACTTAGGCATATGCCCAAAATTGGATTCGGATGTTTCTAGGTTGATTTGGTACTTTTGGCGAAAGTTGGCAATTTGAAGGTTTAGAATTTTCCTAAGTTTCCATGGTTTGAATTTATGTCTATCGGGATTGGATTTTGGTTTTGTGACTTTGTACGCCTCCATTTTTTCATTTGGAACATGTCTTCAAAATTTGGTGGCATTCCGAGTTTGTTTAATAGGAATTAGACGTATGTTGTCTTTTTGCAATTCTTACGTTTCATTGTAATTTTCGTGTGTTCTGGTGTTCGATTCATGGTTTTTGACATTAATTTGGTAGTTGATCACGTAAGTGAGTTCGTATGATGATTATGTACTTGTGCAAATGGTTGAAGTGGAGCCTTGAGGGCTCGGATGAGTTTTGGACGCATCCCGGAGAGTTTGATATTGGTTAGGATTTTTGTAGGTGTTCTGTTTGTGCATTTGCGAGGAAATGGTCGCATTTGCGATCACCGCATTTATGGGATCCTGCTCGCTTTTGCGATGTTGTGCTAAGGGACCAACTTTTGCAATTTCGGAACTAATATCCCATTTGCGATGGGTTCTGGGTTTGCATATGGGAACCCCTGATCATATTTGTGATGGGGAGTTGGGACTGGAGCAGGCCGCTTTTGCGATTACTTTCTCGCACTTGCGAGCCTTCTAGGTTCGAATTTACAGACCAGTTGTTGCATTTGCGTTAGTCTCAGGGTTGGGGTAGGCTTTGCATTTGCGACGCATGTGTTGCATTTGCAAACCTCTTGTCGCAAATGCGACATTTGACGCTGATTATATGTAGTGTATTTTGGGACTTAGCTCTATTCAGCACATTTGTGAGCCCTATACTCGGTAGAAGGTGATTTGGAAGAGTCATTTTCATACAAACTATTGGGTAAGTGATTTTGATCCTTTTTTATTACATAACATAATTGTTTCGGAGATTTAACATCTACTACATGGAATTTGAAGAGAATTATTGGGAAATGTTGTCAACAACAACAACCCAGTAAAATCCCACATATGGGGTCTGGGAGGTTAGAATGTACTTAGACCTTACCCCTACCCCAAATGGGGTAGAGAGGCTATTTCTAGGAGACCATCAACTCAAGAACACGAAAATGGACAACAGTTTGATAGCAACAAAATCAGAAAAATAATTTAATCATCATAGAAAAAAGAAAACAGATGGAAAAGTAATAACAACAACTAGTAATAACGCCACAGTACAGTGAACAAATGGAAACATAGTGCGTAGATAACATACACCACTAAACGTCCAAGACAATACGCTAAGATACTAATCCCCCATTCGAAACGAAGGAGAAAAATGCTCGACTCCTTCCTAACATTCAACCCTAATGCTCGACCTCCACGCCTTCCTATAAAGAGCCATGTCCTTGAAAATCTGAAGTCGAGTCGTGTCCTGCCTGATCACTTCACCCAAATATTTCTTAGGCCACCCTTTACCTCTTTCATAACTGCCAAAGCCAACCGCTCAAACCTCCTAAATGGATCATCTTGGCTTCGCATTCGCTTGTGCCTGAACCATCTAACCCTCGCTTCCCGCATCTTGTCATCTATGAGAGCCACGCCCAACTTCTCCTGAATATCTTCATTCATAATCTTATCCAACCTAGTGTGCCCAGACATCCATCTGAACATCCTCATCTCTGCTACTTTCATCTTCTGGATATGGGAATTATTGACCGGCCAACACTCTACCCCATAATACATGACTAGTCTAGCCATGTCTCTGTTGAACTTGCCCTTAAGTTTTAGTGGCACATTCTTGTCACACAGTACTGCAGATGATAATCTTAATTTCATCCACCCCACCCCTATACGATGCATGACATCCTCATCTATCTCTCCACCCCCATGGATGATTGACCCAAGGTATTTGAAACAACCCCTCTTGGAGATGACTTGTGAGTCAAGCTTCACGTCCAAGTCTGCTTCTCACGCCACGTCGCTGAACTTGCACTCCATATATTCAATCTTATTCCTACTAAACTTCAAANAGTCTAGCCATGTCTCTATTGAACTTGCCCTTAAGTTTTAGTGGCACATTCTTGTCACACAGTACTGCAGATGATAATCTTAATTTCATCCACCCCACCCCTATACGATGCATGACATCCTCATTTATCTCTCCACCACCATAGATAATTGACCCAAGGTATTTGGAACAACCCCTCTTGGAGATGACTTGTGAGTCAAGCTTCACGTCCAAGTCTGCTTCTCACGCCACATCGCTGAACTTGCACTCCATAAATTCAATCTTATTCCTACTAAACTTCAAACCATTAGACTAGGGGGTATGTCTCCAAAACTCCAACCTCTCGTTAACGCCGCCTATCGTCTCATCCATCAGAACTATATCATCAGCCAACAACATATACCTTGGCACCTCCCTTTTAGTATATGATAGAATAAGCTCGCAACTTTACAAGACTCAGAGAGTCTCCCCCATGTACTACAAGGAAAGACAAGCTGAGAAAATAAGTAAGAAAGTTTCAACGTAAGCATAGTAATTTGAAGAAGAAATGGTCTTGTAATAACAGTCTCACTACAATATTGGATGCACTCCATAAGAAAGTGGCACCTATCGTGACTAATGAACAGCATTCAAAAGTGATATTTGAAATCATATAAGTTACAGGGAATTCTTGTATTCGCGGGCACAAAGATAAGCTGAGTATCCATGCAGCAAATGGTAGAACGACCAGGAAAAGTAATTGCTTACATTTAAAGGCAACTGAGACGANTCGCGAGCACAAAGATAAGCTGAGTATCCATGCAGCAAATGGTAGAACGACCAAAAAAAGTAATTGCTTACATTTAAAGACAGCTGAGACGGCACGGAAGGAAGTATATGGTGCTAGCAAGTTAAAGGAAGGTTGCTAGTAGTAAGAATAGATATGTGTAGGTCACAAGCTAAAGTATGGTAGAGCAGCAAAGTTTTAGCTAGATAGGAGTAAGGATTAGAAAAGATGAATGAGAAGGTGACAAGAATTAGTAAGGCCTTTGGATTAAGCCCATCAAAACAAGAGAGCTGATGGTTTCCTTAAGTTGTAAAAAGCTCAGTATAGCCTATATGAAATTAGAGGAGTCTAAGGCTAGGAGAAATTAGAAAAGATGACATATTGCCCTAGTAGTATAATAAGGGTGTAATTGTGATAAATAAGAGGATGACATTTATGCCTTTGATTCAGTAATGATTTAAAGAAAATGGATTTCATGAATTGCAAATATTAGAATACCCCCATGTAAGATGAAACACAATGGAATTCTATGAACTAAGGTTATTGATGTATAGTATTGTCCCTAGGTAAATCAAGCAAATCACTTCAAAATTCCACGATGCGACNAATCAGGCAAATCACTTCAAATTTCCACGATGTGACTTGCACCCTAGTGACAATGTATTACATAAGAGGTTTCAAGTTATCAGTGGTTAATTATGGATCAACATTAAGCTGAATGAACAATGGATGGATAAAAGTTACAAAGTGTGAGATAAGATTAGTACATCATTCTTAAGATGAACAGTGATGATGAAGCATTAAAGGACATAGATTTATACATATAGGATAAGTTGTGAGAGAGTAACCTGGAGTTGGGTAGCAAATCTCGGTAATAATAAACTGAAGTAAGTGTTTTGGTATAGTATAACCTACCTAGATTTAGTAATGCCACAAGCATAGATAACCGACTCTATAAAACAAGATATAGAAATAGTCGTAAGTTCGACAAAGTACCAAGCCAAGGACTTCAGTACACCTGTAGATGCCTAGAAAAATAGCTTGTCATAGTTCTATACATGTTCACAAAGTGCGGCCTAGATATTGACTAAAGGATGAAGGAAAAAGAAGAGAAGGGTCACATGGTCACACATACAAGGACAAGATCGTACAGGTTGCATGATAGAAGGTAAAAATAGTTACGAGATTGGATGAATTCCGACCACAAGTCGTGGTGTGAGAAAGAGGCCTAAAGGGGTAAATGCCGTGTCCTTCGGATTTATTTGTAGAATAGTTGCATAGATGGAAAGGACAGTATTAAAGTATTCTTAAGAGCTATAGGTTATGAGACTGATAAGCGCATAAGTCAACATTCTAAGATGAATGTTCCAAAGGGGGGAATGATGTTACAACCCATATTTTCATACGTGATAGTACATCGTAAGTCAATTGATGTAAGCTCAAAATTGAGATTATATTTCAAAGTACATAAAGTAAATTAATCATGTTACCTTGGAGGTTACAAATATTTAAGATCATGAATAACAAGTACTAAGAGGGTTGGAAGGCTTAGAAGCTAAACGAATAGAAGAAAATAAGTTTCATCGAAAGTCGACAAGTTGGAAATGTTATAACATATACTTTTGGGGTGAGACTAGGGTTATTAACATGATAGGGAGGTTATGTTACGATTTATTTTAGTCATTTGATAGTCTTGTGTTATGTTGTGAAGCTAAGCGAGTTGTGGAACAAAAGTTGGCAAAGTTCATCATAAGTTACATTCATATATGTACTGAAAATTAGGTCAAATGTCACAGAGCTCTTATCCCAATATAGATGGAATTACGGGATTCTCCACCTAATAAATTTAATATTTATGAGTCTAGTTTCTAACACATTAAACCGTTTGTCAATACGGCATCAGAGTATAGAGATATTTGCATTTTTGCGATACTACACTAGCAACTCCCAATGGGACCCACTTAGGTGGTGGACGAACCTTGAACATTTTAACGGGGTTGGACGCCTCATTTTTGGCTAGTTTGGACCAATAAAATTTTCCAAACTCTCTGAACACCTCTCTAACAGCTCTCCAAGGTTCCCAATCTAATCCAAGTTGGTTTGTGATGCCACCTTGGTTTGTGATAACACCTCTCTATGGTGTTGTAATGCCATTAAGGGTGTTTGTAAGCTAAGAAAAGCTTTGGTTCGATTTGTTTTTGATTATTAAGGTATGTATAACACTCTATTTATTGGGCTTAAGCTTATATATGTGTTGGTTAAGTTTTTTAGATGAAGAATTAAAAGATAGAACTTGAGGTTGTATAAGAAGTTGTTGTCTCTTATTGGACTATATTGGAGTTGTGTATGTGACTTCATATGGCTGGAAATCACGGGGAATGGCTTGGTTATCATGTCCGTATTATTGTTATGCTGGTAAATATGTTTAGTATGTTGATGTTGTTTTAAGTAGGAGAATAAGCAACCACACAATACCTAGAAGTTGTCCATATTGTTGTGATATGTTGTTGGGTTATTTGATGTTACTTTTATGATAGATATAAGGTTGCAATGTCATGCCAATATATATTTTTATATTCTGGACTGTTTGAAGGTGTTTTAAGTATAAGGGAGATGGTAAAATGAGTTGGGGTTTTGTTCCAATCCAAGCTTACCGCTCGTCATGTTAAGTAGTAGTTCTGTTGGTGACATTTGTGCACTTGTTGTTGTGTAAGGTGAATTATGTTGTTGGGCTGTTCAGTTCGTTGTGGTGCTAAATGTATATAGTTGAAGGTCGTATGTGATCTTGCCTTTTTTATGGACTAAGTAAAAGAAAGGAAAGCAAGGGAGATGTTGCCTGTTTTAATCGTAAATAAGCTTGTCATTCGTTGTACGATAGTTGCATCATCGTGGCCATTGGATAGATTGTGATAAGGCATGTTAAGTCCATCTCTTCTTTCCTTTTGGCATGATCCATATGATACAAACAAAATGAGGAAACATGCAACTTTCACAAATGACTCTATTCTTAGAAGTAATAGGGATGCCTATGTTCTTGATTCCCCCTCTGTCTTGTTATTATATCTTCTGCTCATGGGTCTCAGAAAATACATAACTTGATAAATTTTATTTCACGATATTAAACGAAGACATATTTATCTTATGATATTCTGATAGATCTTATTGACTTACATCATTATGCATTTAATTCATATATACATGTACATTGACCCATGATCATATGGCATTAAATACGCATATATTATATGTATATGTGGTATGGGGAAAGGTTACAGTGTTATATATGCACCAGCCACCTGATCAACTGGCATACGTTTATGATTTGGCCCACTGAGGTCGAGATGATATGATGGGATTCCCTCAGAGGCTTGATGATGTTATGTACGCATATACCTATGCATGATATGACATTTATACCCATATACATGACAGTTTGAAGATTTCATGATTACTGAGCTATTCAGACTTACAAATTGAGTCCTTTACTCCATGTTTCTTTCACGTCTTTAATATGCTTCTTTTCATGCCTTACATACTCAGTACTTTATTAGTACTGAAGTCCCTTTTGCCTGGGATGCTGCGTTTCATGCCGTATGTCTCGATAGATAGGTTGACAATCCTCATAGTAGGCTATCTGCTCAATGGAAGGTGTTGGTACACTTCTCTTGCTCCGGAGTTACCTATTTGGTCAGTATGCTCTGGGCATGTATTGATTGGTATGGCGGGTCCATGTCCCGACCATTATGATTTTTATGTACTCTTAAAGGCTTGTAGACAGATGTCATGTATATGGTTACTTGTATGGCCTTGTTGCATATGTTTTGAGTGTACAAATGATAATATCAGCCTTATAGGACCTTATGTCACATGTATAAGTTTCTATATCATGCTGAATCGTCCTATGTCGAGTATTCCTTTACGTTTTGTTCTGGTTATCGCATGACGGCCCTTCTGTCCTATTTACCCATGATAGTGTAATAAGAAAGATACGTTATGTCAGTACTCGGTTGAGTAAGGAACGTGGTTCCCTTCGCGGCCCTCTGATTTAGGTTGTGATAATAAGGCCTTCTAAGGAATCATCTAAATACTCGATAGGTAGCTGCTGTTGTAGGCGAACTCTGCAAGCAGTAGAAACTGATCCCATGAACCCCCGAAATCCATAACACAGGCACAAAGCATATCATCCAAGATCAAAATGGTGTGCTCGGACTGCTCGTCTGTATGGGGTTTCAAATATTCTACTCAACTCAACTTGTGTGCCTAACTCACGCTGCACAACTCTCCAAATATACTTTGTGAAGAGCGTGCCTCGATTAGATATAATGTATATCGGCACACCATGGAAACGAATAGTCTCACAGATATATATATCTGAGCCAGATGCTCTAAAGAATAGGTAGGCACAACTGGAATGAAGTGATCAAACATGGTCAGTCTATCCACATTGACCTACACTGCGTCAAATTTCTTCAAAGTCGGTAGGAGCCCAACAACGAAATCCATCGTAATACAATCCCATTTCCACTATAGAATCTCAAGTCTCTAAAGCAAATCGCCTGACCTCTGATGCTCGTACTTTGCCTGTTGACAGCTCAAACACCGAGCCACACACTCTACTATACTTTCTTCATTCTTCTCCACCAATAGTGCTGACTCAAATCCTGATACATCTTGGTGACACCTTAATGAATGGCATACGCACACATATCCGTCCTTACATCCGCAACACCCCATCATCTGTAATAGAAACCTCCTTGGCATCGCCGTGCTGCATTGTGTCCTTAAGGGCAAGTAAATAGGGGTCGTCATACTGAAGCGTTGTAATGCGCTCATACAGAGATGACCGAGAAACCACGCAAGCAAGTGTCACATCCAAAACTCAGGGTGCGCGACCGACGCTCAACCGAGATAACCCGACCAAGCAAGCCTATACATTACCTTCTACTTGAACTTATTCAAGAATAACAGTAAAATTCAATTCATTAATTAAGCGGTGAGGAGGATCAAGTAAACAACAATTCAAACTTGTTATCAGTAATTACATCATTTATAAGTTTCAAAATACATACTCTTTCATAGTTTGATGTGGAACGTGTGATACAATTACAACATTACCAATTTGACTTTCCCCGTACCAACATACAACCCAGGCTATGTCTACGGAGCCTCTATTAGATACAAAAGAGTATAATGATAGTGCCGGAAACAATGCTACGGCTATACCTCGTAACATCGTGATAAAATGAACAAAAGATACATAACCCCGAGTGAAGTAGGGCTCACCAAATCATCTGGAAAAAGAGTGTAGTGTTATCGCTGATTAGTTTCGCCTATTGTGGAACCACCTTCATCCATTAAAGATGCAGCACCCCCGGCAAAAGGGACGTTAGTACTGTTGAATAGTACTAATATATATGACTAAACACACTCTCAAAGAAACGAGCAGTAATGCTAGTAAGGACAGTCATAATATCAGTTAAAGCCTCAAACAATTACCAAATATAAAATTAGAGATAAGATAAGTTTTAAATAAATGTCCAAATTTTAAGTTGGGAAAGCTTTGGTATCGGTATACCACTATTCACAATTTTGATTACGATTTCCAACACAGTCACCACCATGTGTGCGGTATGGTGTCCGATCACGACCTGATAGGCTAGGACGTCTCATGCGAGACATCAACCAAATTACAATTTCAATTACAATTCTAACACAATCACCACCATATGTGCAGCTTGGCGTTCGTTGACGACCCGATCGGATAGGCTGTCTCATGCGATACATCAACCAATCACAATTTCAATTACAATTCTAACACAATCACCACCATATGTGCAGCTTGGCGTTCGTTGACGACCCGATCGGATAGGCTGTCTCATGCGATACATCAACCAATCACAATTTCAATTACAATTCTAACACAATCACCACCATATGTGCAGCTTGGCGTTCGTTGACGACCCGATCGGATAGGCTGTCTCATGCGATACATCAACCAATCACAATTTCAATTACAATTCTAACACAATCACCACCATATGTGCAGCTTGGCGTTCGTTGACGACCCGATCGGATAGGCTGTCTCATGCGATACATCAACCAATCACAATTTCAATTACAATTCTAACACAATCACCACCATATGTGCAGCTTGGCGTTCGTTGACGACCCGATCGGATAGGCTGTCTCATGCGATACATCAACCAATCACAATTTCAATTACAATTCTAACACAATCACCGCTATGTGTGCGGCATGGTATCTGATCAAGACCCGATCGGGTAGGACGTCTCATGTGAGATATCACCCTTTTCTATCAATCATCCCGTTTCATATTTCTGGCACATCTCTTCTTTTCATTGGCAGTAATGGTCACAATTATATTATTTCTCTTCGCACATTTGTCGTGTTTCATATTTCACATTGCGCATTACGTGATTCGTATTTCATGCATGCCTTTTTACTTTCAACTATCATCATGGACTTTCCAATAACAAGGCATTTCTATTCAAGACATCTAAGCACACATTTGAAGGAAATAGTAATTTTAGGCACAATACGATTTCCTACACAAGCTTTCATTAACTTTCTTTTGAAACACAACTTGAGGTCAAGGCATTTAGATATGCAAGCCCTACGTTGAACTCATTCTCAAATAGTAGTACAACATAACAAGAGCATTTGAATTACATATTGGGCATGGATGTCTTTTGACACCAGCTTATCCGGGTAATCGTTCACAATAAGCAACTCGGTACTTACATGGATATTGTGGGGTTAAATTTTAAGAGAAGAGTTTAGCCAACATACCTTACTTAAGATTCCTTAACT